>CAUYON010026489.1:0-18436 GCA_963573935.1 Arctocebus calabarensis | reverse complement strand
TGTTAGATTCTGTTGGTTAGTATCTTGTTAAATATTTTAACATCAATATTCATTAGTGATATTGGTCTATAGTTTTCTTTTCTTGTTGAGTCTCTCCCTGGTTTAGGGATCAAGGTGATGTTTGTTTCATAGAATGTGTTGGGTAGTCTTCCTTCTTTTTCTATATTTTGGAAGAGGTTTAGTAATATAGGTACTAGTTCTCCTTTAAAGGTTTGGTAGAATTCTGACGTTAAGCCATCTGGTTACGGGCTTTACTTTTTAGGGAGTTTTTTTATAGTTGATTCTATTTCAGAACTTGACATAGGCATGTTCAAAGTTTCTAGTACATTCTGGCTAAGTCTTGGTAGGTTGCGTGCTTCCAAGTATTGGTCAATTTCCTTCAGATTTTCATATTTCTGAGAGTAAAGTTTCTTGTAATATTTGTTAAGGATTTTTAGAATTACTGAGGGGTCTGTTGTTATTTCATCTTTACCATTTCTGATTGATGAAATTAGAGATTTTATTCCTTTTTTCCTGATTAGGTTAGCCAAACGTTTATCTATTTTATTGACCTTTTCAAAAAACCAACATTTTGTTTTATTGATCTGTTGTATTCTTTTGTTTTCAACTTCATTTAATTCTGCTCTGATTCTGGTTATTTCTTTTCCTCTGCTTTGTTTGGGGTTGGAATGTTCTTCCTTCTCCAATTGCTTAAGATGTCCCATTAAGTTGTTAACTTCCTCTCTTTCCATTTTCTTGAGGAAGGCTTGCAGTGCTACAAATTTCCCTCTTAGCACTGCCTTTGCAGTATCTCAGAGGTTCTGATAATTTGTGTCTTCATTGTCATTTTGTTCCAAAAATTTGGTAATTTCCTTCTTAATTTCATCTACAATCCATATATCTTTCAGCATAAGGTTATTTATCTTCCATGTCTTTGTATGAGTATGCAGATTCCTGTGTTATTGAGTTCAATTTTTATTCCATGATGGTTGGAGAAGATGCAAGGAATAATTTCTATTCTTTTAAATTTACTGAGGTTAGACTCGTGACCTAAGATATGATCGATTTTGGAGTATGTTCCATGGGGGTACTGAGAAGAATGTGTATTCAATTTTATTAGGATGAAATGTTCCACAGATTAAATTCAGTTGTTGAGTGGTTAAGTTTAAATCTAAAATTTCTTTACTTAGCTTCTTATTGGAGGATCTATCCAATACTGCTAAAGGAGTACTAAAGTCTCCAACTACTATGGAGCTGGAGAAAATCAACTTGCTCATGTCTATTAGAATTTTTCTTATACATTGAGGTGCATTCTGGTTGGGTGCATAAATATTAATAATTGAAATCTCATCATATTGAGTAGTATCTTTAACAAATATGAAATTTCCATCTTTATTTTCTTTACTTTGGTTGGTTTAAAGCCTATTGTATCTGCTAATAAGATTGCTATACCTACTTTTTTCTGTTTTCCATTTGCCTGGATTATAGATGACCATCCCTTCACCTTGAGTCTAAATTTATCTTTTAAGGTAAGATGAAATTAAGGTAAGATGAAATTCTTGTATGCAGTAGATATCTGGCCTGAGTTTTTGTATCTAGTCAGCCAACTATGCCTCTTTAGAGGACAATTTAAACCATTCACATTAATTGAAAACAAGGATAAATCTTTAGAAAGTCCAGTGGACATTTTTAATCCTTTCATCACTGTGGAAGTTGAAATTTGATAAAAAGTTTCTGGGTGAGTTTACTTTTGTGGTGGAGGATTACGCTGGTCATTATGGAGGATAGGTGTGAAAATATCCTGGAGAGCTGGTTTAGTTATAGCAAATTTCTTCAACATGTGGATGTTGTTAAAGTATTTAATTTCTCCATCATAAATGAAACTCAGTTTGGCTGGATACAGGATCCTGGGTTGAAAGTTCTTTTGTTTAGGTGATTAAAAGTTGATGACCATTCTCTTCTAGATAGAAAAGGTTTGATCAGAGAGGTCTGCAGTTATTCTAATATTCTTCCCCTTGTAGGTAATGGATTTCTTACCTCTGGCTGCTTTCAGAATTTGTAACTTTAGTGAAGTCAATTATGATGCACCTGGGTGATATCTTATTCGGGTTGAGTCATGCTGGGGTTCTGAAACTGTCTGCTATCTGAATTTCAGAATCTCTCGACATGTCTGGAAAGTTCTCTTTCATAATTCTCATAAAGAATAGACTCTGTGCCTTGTGATGCCACTTCATCATTTTCAGGAATCCCTATAAGGTGAATATTGGTTTTCTTTGAGTTATCCCAGAGCTATCTAAGAGAATGATCCATTTTTGCCTTCCATTTCTCTTCCTCTTTGGAAGTTTGGGAGTGTTTCAAACTTTGCCTTCCATGTCAGAAATGCTTTCTTCTGCTTGTTCTATTCTGTTACTGAAGGATTCTACTGTATTTCTCAGATCTTTGAGGGCTGCAACTTCTTGTCTCAATGTGTCAAAATCTTTGGTCATTTTGTCTTTGAATTAGTGGAATTCTTGAGACATCTTATGGATCATCTTTTGGATTACTACCTGAAATTCTAATTCCATCTTTTCCTCCATTCTGCTTATCTTATTTGCTATCCAGACTCTGAATTCGAGTTCTGATGTCTCAGCTATTTGCTTATGCAAGGAATCTTGTGCTGTTTCTGCCTTGTCATTCCTTGGGGTAGTTGGTCTACTCTGATTATTTATATTGCCAGAATTTTTCGGTTGATTCTGCCTCATGGTTATTTTTCACTGTTGCCTATGACTGTCCTCAGAGATGGGGAGGTCTCTCTCCCAGATCACACCCCAGCAGGATCACTCTGTTGTTGCTGGATCTTTGTAGGGAGTGACCCTGTGTAGCTCCTCTGAGACTGCCTCACTCAAGGAGTTCTGGCTGCAGTAGCAGCTCTGGAGTGTGGCACGCCCAGATCAAGCAGCAGGGCGTGGAATGGGGCACCTTGTGGCCTTTGCAAAGGGAGTTCATGCCTCTAGTAGTCTCTGGCTGGGAGGAGGGCTCTAGAGGGAGGGTGGCGGGCCTGGGGCACAGATCGGAGCCAGGTGAGGTCCCAGTGGGCAGCAAGCTGAGGCCTGGCAGGACACACATCAGCACCCGCTAAAGTCTCGTGGATTTCCTGGCCCCTGCTGGAAGTGGGACAAGGCCCAGTAGAGTGCCAATCGGCCATTCGGGAGTCCCAGCAGATATCCTGGCCACTGCAGGCCAAGGCCAAGCAGGGTGCCAAACGGGGTGGGTGGAGCACAGATCTGCGCTGGACCAGAGTCCCTGCGGACTTCCTGGCCACTGCTGGCAGTGGTCTAATGTCCAGAGGGGCACAGATCGGCACTGCACAGAGTCCTGGGGACTTCCTGGCCACTGCTGGTAGTAGGCCAAGGCCCAGCAGGTGCCAATCGGGCTGTGCAGGGGTCCCAGCAGAGTTCATGGCCTGGGGCCTAGTGGGGTCTCAGTGGGGCCCTGGAGTCTCTTACCTGCCAGGCCGTCTGGTCTAGCATATAGGGAGGGTGGGTGCTGCTCAAGTCTTCTTCCCTCAGTTTCAGCAGAGGTCAGGCCTCTGGTGCATCAGGTAGGAGGGAAAGGGTGTCCTGGAAGTTCAGAATGGTGGAAAACTTTAGTTCAGTTTTTCTGCCTAAAGCTTGGTTTCTTGAAGTCACAGCTTGCCTCAAAGGTGACCTGCAGTTATCACTTCTCTCTCTTGACTGGGCTCCCAGTCTTCAGCTTGCAACTGGGCAATTTCTGGAGGTTATCTTTCCTTTTGGACAGGAGCCTCTGTTGGAAGCTGCTTCCAGTCTGCCATCTTGCCCCTCCCTCTCTGAATACCATTTTCATATTGTTTTTTGCTACGGCATAGATATGCATTGATTTTTATATCTTGATCTTCTATCCTGCAACCTTGCTGAAATTATTTATTAGTTCTAATAGTTTTTGCTTTCTTTAGTGGATTCCCTATGATTTGCTGTATATAAGATCATGTCACTGCTACAAATAGAGATAGTTTACTTCATTCTTTCCAAAAGAGTCTTTTAGTTCTATTGCTGGACTAATTGCTCTGGATACAACTTCCAATAAACAATTGAATAGAAAGGGCATGAGTGGAAAATTTGCTTTGTTTCTGATCTTAGGGAAAGCATTCAGTCTTTTTCCATTAAGTACATTAGTTGTGGATTTTTCATGGATTCCTTTTATCGCTTGAGGAAATTCCCTTAAAAAACTGACTGTGGCCATGATCATGGATTTTTTGCCATTTATTCTATTAATATAGCATGTTATATTAATCAGTTTTCACATGTTAAATAAACCTATAATGATTCCCACTTAATCATAGTCTATAATTTTCTTTTCTTGTTTATGTTGCTAGATTCATTTGCAAATATTTTGTTGAGAATTTTTGTATCAATAATCATTAAAATATTGGTACACTATATTGTTATTTTTCTTGAGTTTTCTTTGTTTGGTTTTGATATCAGAGCAATATTGCCTTCACTGAATGAGTTCAATTGTGTGTCCTGTCTATGATATTTTTCAGAAGAGTTTGCAAACTATTGGTATTAATTCCAACAATGTTTGATATAAATCACCAGTGAAGCTATCTGGGACTTGGATTTTTTGTGTAGATGTTATAAAATTTCTATTTCAGTTTCTTTACTTATGTTAGGTCCATTTAGGTTTTCATTTCTTATTAAGTCATGAATATTTGTATGTTTCTGGGAATTGGGTCATTTCATCAAAGTTATCCAACTTATTGAAATACAGTTGTTCAGAGCATTTCCTTATAGTTATATTTATTTGTGTAAAGGCATTTGTAATGTCAACTTACATTTCTGTTTTTATCAGTTTGAGTCTTCTCTTCTTAGCAAAGTCATAATAGTTAAATGTTTGTCAACTTTTTGATCTTTTAAAGAAACATCTTTTGGTTTTATTTATTTTCTCTATTGTTTTTATTCCCCATTTCCACTCTAATCTTTATTTTCTTTGTTCTGCTGCTTTGGGGTTTAGTTTCACCTTTTTTTCTAACTTCTTATAATGGAAATTTTTTTCTTTTTTGAGACAAGAGTCTCACTCTATTTCCCTAAGTAGAGTGCCCTGGCATCATCATAACTCTCAGGAACCTGGAACTCCTGGGCTGAAGCTATCCTCCTGCCTCAGTTTATCTATATTTAGTACTGAGGGGGGTCTCACTCTTGCTCAGGCTGGTCTCAAACTCCTGAGTTCAAGCCATTCACCAGCCTCAGCCTCCCAGAGTGCTAAGATTACAGTGTGAGCCACCTGCTCCCAGCCTAAAGTGGACATTTAGGTAACTGACTTAAGGTTTTTCTTCCTTTTCATTGTAGGCATTTACATAAATAAATTTCATTGGAAGCACTGTTTTAGCTATACACCACAAATCTTAGTATGTTATGTTTTCATTTTCATTCATATAAAGTATTTTCTAGTTTCTTTTGTCATTTCTCCTTTGACTCATTGGTTATTTATGAGTACATTACTTAATTTCCACTTATTTGTAATTTTCCTGAAGTTCCTTCTGTTGTAGATTTCTAATTAAACTTTGTTAGGTCTTCAAAACATATTTTTCATTGCTTGAGTACTGCTAAATTTTCTGACACTTATTTCGGAGCCCAGCATTTATTCTGGCAAATGTTCCATATACACTTGGGAAGAATGTGTATCCCGCAAGTTGGAGTGTTCTATCGATTTTTTTTAGTTCTAATTGGTTTAAAAGTGTTTTGAAGTCTTCTGGATCTTCATTGATCTTCTAAATAGTTGCTATCTCCATTTTTGAAGTGGAAAATTAAGTATCCATTGGCAATAACATTGTTGAACTTCCTGTTTCATCTCTTCGATTTTGTCAGGCATTGCTTTGTGTTTGGGAGCCTTGCTATTAGATGAATATATATCTGTAATTGTTGTATCTTCTTGATAAAGTGACACATCCATGATAAAATTTCCTCTATCTCTAGTAACATTTCCTTCTTTTAAGATCTTTTCCCTAATATTAGTATAGTCAATCCCACTCTCTTAGGCTTGTTGCTTGCATGGTATTTAATGTTTCATTCTTTTACTTTCTACCAATTTATATCTTTGACTCTTATGTGCCTGCTTGGATTTTGTCTTTCTATACAGTCTTAAACATCCCTGCATTTGATTAGATTGTTTAAAAATTTGCACTTAATGTTAATATTGATATAGCTGAACTTATGACTGCCATTTAACTTCTTATTTATTACAAGGTTCATGGCTTGTTCTTCTTTTGTTCCTTTACTATTTATTTTTGTATCAAGTAAATATTTTCTAGGGTAGCATTCTGATTCCTTAAATAATTTTAATTTCACATAACTTTATTACTCTGGGTTTTAAAATATATCTCTTAATAGCAAATTACTTCAAATTTATACTAACTTAATTCTTATAAAAACCTTATTTTCATTCAGATTTATTTTCTCTTCCCCTTTATTATAGCATTATTGCCATACAGAATATTTCCATATGTGTTAAAAATGCCACAGTGCTGTTATTATTACTTTACATAATTTTATGTTCTCAATAAAGCTCTGATAAGAAAAAAGAGAAACTATATATTTATAAAATTTCTTATATTAACCTCGTCGAGGACAGTAGCCCTAATCTTTTGGCATGACATCCCTACTCTATAAGTGAAGTGCTAGATCAGAATGCTATCCTCTGGTATCAGTTTGCTTCTTCCCACATAGAGCTTCCACTCTACAGGGTGTCCCAAAAGTGCCCATAAAGTCACCATACATAGGGAAAATGAGAATTTTCATTGCAAACTTTTATAAAGAGGGGCAGTGCCTGTAGCTCAAAGGAATAGGGCACTGGCCCCATATACCAGAGGTGGTGGGTTCAAACCCAGCCCCAGCCAAAAAATAAAACAAAATTTACAAAGAGATGGCTAATATATAGAGAACACATTATAAATATTTTGTAAAATTTTGTAGTGAATATTATGTATGAGCAAGTTGGGGTAAGCATGATTATAGTTTAGTAATTTCAGTTGTCATGCCTGAGATAGAGCTTCTACCTTGTAAGAGAGTACTAGGTGGAAGAATGGAGCCCCACATATCTCAACTTTTCTTGAGTGGAATAGAGACTCAGTAATATGGAGGTGAAATTGAAATGCTGGTGTTTTATCCCTTCCAGGGAAAAACTATCACTCTAAATTGGGAAATGAGAGTGAAATGAACCTTATCATCTTATCTGAGCCCATCCAGAATAAAAATGTAATCATACTGAGCTGGGAGCAAGGTATTTCTTGAATGTAACAAACTTTCATAGTTCTTACTCAGATTTAGTAAATTTTCTCAAATAAATATTTCTCCATTTGTTGTGAAATTTCCAGTAACTAAATGGTTTTGTTAAGTAATTTTCACTAGTTATAGTTGTTTTACCGGGGAGAGGCTTACAGAGATCCTTACATACCCAGCCCAGAAATATTTCTGCTGTAATGTTTTATGTGTCTTCTGAGGAACTTGATCAGTGTCAAAATAACATGAGGTGTGGCCAACATATGCCCTTTGGGCTCTTCATTTCTGGTTTTTAAGTTATCTTCTGACTTAGAAAAATATAAAGAAAAGAAAAGAAATCTGGGCACTTCTTTCCTTGCTGTATACTTTCAACTGATGAGTTGGGAAAGATGGTGCAATTAAACAATCAAAAACCTGACTAGAGATGTTCAGCTTTTCATAGCTCCTCCTAAAAGTATTTCTGTGTAAGCAAAAATTACACTAATAGCAGAACTTTCGTTGAGTACCTTAATTAAAGGTCACAGAAATACGTATGTGCTGTATGTACTTCTAATGAAATGTGATGTTTGAACCTGTCAACAACTGAGAGAAATTTGAACCATCTGAATAGTTTAGATCTAATCCATACACAAAAATTCATACACATCCTTACTCCAACTCTGAGAGTTCTTGAAAATTTATACTACAAATACTGACTGTACAGTCAAAGCAAATTTACTGTGGGTTACATGTGTTATGGTTGCTAATGAACAATATTAGAAGTGCATAAAATAAAAAAATTCTACCAGAAATATTAGTCATTTTGGCCCTTGGCAGGTAGCTGTTAAGAGTGTAACTCAAAATAATATGGGACAAGTGGAAAATGTATGTAACGTACATTTTTTGTTACAAAAGATCAGTACCTCACATACTTCCACATATAAAAAGCTTTGAAATTGTCATTCTAGATCTTACAAGAAGAAATAATTGAACAAACAGAGGGTAAAAGAATCTTCTTGAGGTTATAGGACAAACAAGTATCTAAAAATCTAGACAGAGAGATTCATAAAAACATAGCTGAGTTCAGTTGACCGATAGCAAAATCTGAGAGAGCCATAAACCTGTAGGAATAGTTAAATGGTACTTTTGAATTGATAGAAGTTGAGTGTGGACTTTCTTAAGAGTGAAAGACTCCACAGGGCTGCAGTTGTAAGGAATCCCCAATATTTTCATGGAAACTCAGCAGGTTTGAAAAGCCAAGACAATTTACTTTCTATATTTGCTAGAAAGAAGTAAAATCAAACATTTTGAGATGTAACCAATGTGCTCTCTGTACAAATCACAAAGGCCTACTTTCCAATGTAAAATACTTTATCAAAGCTTTACTCACACAGACAGAAAGGCAACTTCAACTCTCCTCTAGCCTTCCTGTCTCGCTTCAGGTCAGTAATCAGGAGGAACAAAGGTGAAAAACACTTTGGAAGATTGAAGGACTTGTTATCAGAGAAGTCTTATGACTTACATGCCAATAATCCCAGATCCAGTTATCAAAACATTTTTAGTAGTTTCAAAATAGTCATTTTTTGAGGCCTCTGATGAAGATCCAAAATTAAAACAAAACAAGAAAATAAGGTTTGTAAAATAAAAATAGAATTCCTTATCAAACCTAAGCATAAAAATGCAGTTTTCCTTGAGTCTTTGGCTTTTCATTTCTGACGGTTCCCATGTCACGTAAAATTTATGTTAAGTAAATTTGTTATGCTTTTCTCTTTTTAATCTTTTTTAGGTGTAGGAGTCTCAGCTGTGAACCTCGTGATAATTGAGGAAAAGATATTACTTTTTCTCCTCTATAATCTCTAAATACTTATATATTGAGATATAACAGCAAATATTTGTGGTTTGACAGAAGTCCCTGGAAGCCAGTCTTATGAAAACAGTAATCAATCTATTTATATTTTGTCAGTGTCAAAAGATAACTATAAGGTAATACAACTCATTTTCTGGAGTATGCTGTAAATTAGCTCCAAATAAATATAAATTTAAAAAATAAGTTTCTAATCTAAGTGGTATCTTCACAGATTCAATCAACCTGGAGAATATATGGAAATATAAGTCATGGCAAAGGAAATAGATTGTTTTCCCTGGTTTATCTCTCATCTTCAGAATTGCTATCTTCTATGATACTTCTAACCCCTGCTATGATACTTCTAACCCCTGCTCTAGTCTCTCTGGAATAGTTAGGAAATCTCAGAAATTAGGCTATTTGCCATTCCACATGGTCCCATCTATCCTCTAAGAATGGCTATAAGGATCTCAGGTCTCTCCTTGCAAAGGCGCCAGGCTTGGCCTAAACGAAAAAGTTCCTCAAAAAAAATTGTAGTCCTTGTTCCTTGTTCAAATCATGGGTGATGAATAGACGAGAAGAAAAAAGTTCAGACTAAATTTGAGTACCTCCTATTATGACCACCTCAACATGATGTTCCCATCTGTCCTTGGATCAAGCTCCATTCATCTCTCTTACAAAAATTTTTCCCACGTAAAGCTTTGTCCTTCCTATAAATAGAGCTAAAGAAATCTAGATATGGCTAGTTATAGCTATTTTTTTCAATTTCATTTATGTCTTTGATCTAGTACTTCTTGATATACTAATACAGGTAAAACAGTAAAATTGAAGGTTATTGGATGTTTTTCTATCATAAAATATATTCCATTATTATCTTAATGGAAATATTTGTCTTTACATGTCTAAACACTACATAAAAGGAAAGGAAATAAGTCTTTTTTGTTCTAGAATTTTCCAACTAACAAACTCATACTACCACAACTTTTATAAATCTTCTTATGAATCAGAAATTAATACCCTAAGTAAAAATTTCTCTATTATCCTTTTGTCCATTAACTCTTAATTGTTCATCTCTTCAAATGAGATATTTTCCTTCAGTTTTAAATATACCTATAACATTTATAGTTTTAGTATATATTTATACTATGACCTCAACCTTGGTCTGCTTCAAATGGGTGAAGCAGGTGCTTCAACCTTTTTCAAGTGTCCTCTCTGCAGGACATAAATTTAAGATGACTACTTGTGTGAAAAATCACTTGAGTTCCTTCCATTTTGGAAATCATGTGTTTTATGATCTGTGAGCAGGAAAGCTTTTTATGTTATTCTTGGGTTTATTTAGCCTAAAGCACTTATTGAGGATACTCTGTGGCATTGAATCCTTTTTCAGAAGATGCAATACTTAGGGTTATAAAATAAAATAAAAAATAAATATTCACATGTATGTAAAATAATTAGAAACATTGTATTACAGTAGGGAAAAGGAATGAGTCACTGAGAAATAATAACACTGTTCACAAATGGACAGTGTGAGTCATATTAAACTTTTCCAAATAATTACGATGATAGAATAGAGCATATCTTTATTTCAAGGCCTAATCTGTCACATTTTTATAAACAAATAAAAAAAAATATTTTGAAATTTTATGGAAAATATTATTTTTATCTCTCATTCCTATCAGTAAATATTTACTCAAGAATAATTTATTATTAAATGTTAAGGTTAGGTTAACTCTCAAGGTACATCTGGAAATATAGAGACTTAATAGTATCTTAATTTTATTATATTGAATAATGAGATTTCCTTTCCCCTTATTGAAATTAGAGTAGCAACATTACTTTACTGCCTCTTAAAATATGGAACCATTGTATGGACTTAATATTTAAAGGTAAGATTTTGACAATATTAAAAAATAAGTGTTAGTTGGGCATGGTCGCTCACGCCTATAATCTCAGCACTCTGAAAGGCTCAGGCCAAGGCAGGAGGCGGATCCCTTGAGCTCAGGAGTTTGAGACCAGGTGGAACAACAGTGAAACCTTGTCTCTACTAAAAAACAGAAAGAAGGTAGCTGGGAATCACTGTGGGCACATGTAGTCCCAGCTACTTGGGAGGCTGAGGCAGTAGGATCCCTTGAACCTCAGGAGTTTGAGGTTGCTATGAGATAGCCTGGCACATGGCACTCTTGCCTGGGCAGCAGAGTGAGACTCTTATCTCAAAACAAACAAACAAAAAAAGTTTCAAGATATGAAGTACATATACATCTTCCTATTTCTTTCACTAAGTACAGTTAAAAACCTTGGACATTGGGTGGCACCTGTGGCTCAGAGGAGTAGGGCGCCGGCCCAATATACCAGAGGTGGTGGGTTCAAACCTGGCTCCAGCCAAAAACTGCAAAAAAACCCCCAAAAAACCTTGGACATCATATATAAAAGAAACAAAGAAGATTAGGAAAGTGGAGACAAGACTGGCAAGGAACGATGGACCCAAGGGATGACAAAGAAGCGTGTTTCCTGAGTTTTCTTGTTGCTGCAAACATCCTGGATTTGGTTCTAAAGAATCCAGAACCCAAAAATGCCCCCAGATTAAAACAAAAAGATGTCCCAAGAAAAGTCTTCTCTCTCCAGATAAAGGATCAGGAAAGGGGCCTACCAAACCAGAAAAGGTTTAGATAGTAACTCTTACTCCAGTCAAACATTTAGGGAAAAAAACAAACAAATAAAAACCCTGCAAGCCTCACTCTCCACCCCATCAGCAAAAGCTGCGAAGCGATCTTGGACTTCAACCTCATCAAACTGTGAAGAAGTATCCAAGTTCCTCAGCCATAGTAGCATCACAGAAACCTGAGTAAGAAACTGAGACTTATATTTCTGTTGCAGGGTAACTCCCCTTTCTACAATGTGGTCTCAGGGGAGATCACACGAACAAGCCACCTACCGTCTGACATAGCAGGAAGGAGCCAATCAACCAGCTTTATGCCAAGTGAATGTCAGAAGAAGGCGAGTAGAAATCCAGGACTTTCAAACCCTCAAGCCTCCCTCATCCACTGTTAACAGAGAACATGGGAAACAGTAACAAGGCATTTCTCCTCCTGCTACCAGGTTCTCAACCTGTGGGTCACGACGCGTTTTTAACAATGAAAATAAACTGCAGCTTTAGGAAGGTTTAGAACCACTGTAAATCTAGGCAAAACCTAAACTCCCATCCCTGCCATATGGTAACAAAGTAAGCCTTTCCCTCTGGGGACCAGTGAGGGTCAGGGGTGAACCACCACCAACGTGGCAGTACCGAGGTAGTTCCTCTGCCAGGGTGGGGTCAGAGGAAGCCTGCTAAAATGGAAGAATTAAATAAGACCTAAATTATCATAGCCTAATAGCCCAGATGTTCAGAATGCAATAAAAAAAGTACATACGAAGAACCAGGAAAAATCTTAATTTAGAAAAGAAAAGACGGTTACTGCGTTGAAGAAAAGAAAAGACGGTTCAGTTGAACAGAATCTCTTAGATATATTATTAGATCATAGCAAAAGATCCAACATCTGTGTCACTGAAGTCCCATGTGAGGAGAAAGAAGGTGAGAAAATAAAATGAAAAAATACTTAAAGAAATAAAGTCTGCAAGTGTACTAAATATGGCAAAAGATACAAACCACAGATTCAAGAAGCTTGTTGCAGGGAGGATAGAATTTGTGGCCAATTTCTTTCCTGTCAAACCTCCTAAATCTGTTTATCCAAAAAAAGATAAAGATAAGGACGAAAATGAAAAAGAAGAGGGACTTAGTGTATCCTAAACAGCATAAATGGAATAGATTTTATGTGATCATACCTATGAATACTAAAGGGAAATAAAAATCCTGAAGACAGCAAGAGGAACTACATCATAGCTATCAGAAAAAAAACAAAAAAAATGAATAATAGAAGATTTTTCATTAAAAAATCATGGAGGCCAGAGAAAAAGGCACATTCTTCAAATACTGAAAGAAATTAACTATCAAACAAGAATCCAATATCCAGTGAAAATATCCTGCAGGAATGAAGCACAAACCAGGATATTCTTACATAAAAGAAAAAAGATAATTTGTAGCCAGCAGTAATATCCGTTTAAAAAAAAAAGAAAGAAAATGAAAAGACTAGAGGAAGTTTTTGAAACAAAAATAAAATAATTTGATATAATAAAAAGAATCTTGAAATATACGAGAGGAAAAAACAAGGGCAACATAAATACATGGATTAAAGCAAATACAATAGGTTTTTCTTATTCTCCTTAGTGTTATGTTGGAAGTAAAAATTATAATACAGTTTGAACTGGTTCTTAATGTATAGAGAGGAAAAATTTAGGAGTATTTTATATAATTAGGGTAAATTAAAAGGACTTAAAAGGAGATAAGTTTACTATACTTCACAGTAGAGGACATAGTAAAATGATAAACTGGTAAAATGTTAACACTAATAGATGGGTAAGTTACACATAGAAAATATACCCAGAATAAGCACTAAAAAAAATGTATACAAAGAGAAACACTCAAAATACAGTAGATAAATCAAAATGGAAGCCTTAAAAGTACAGCCTAAATAACTCACAGAAAGGCAGGTTAAAAAAAAACAGAGGAGAAAATAATTAGAAAACAAGACTTAACATGCCAAAAATTATATTAACTATAAATTGTCTAAATGCACCAATTAAAAAACAGAGATTTGCAAGGCAACCAAAAACTTGGATGAGTTTTAAGGGTGTTATGCACATCAACAGAATACAGTGAATGCAGCTGTCACAGTGACTCAACCACCTATTCCAGTAAAAGAACAGCCTTGGTGATGTCATCATGGTGTCACAAAAGCTATCATCAGCAGTGGCAGCAGCAAGATACAGAATTTAAGTGGCAGGCTAAGTAGTAGACACCAGCAAAAGAAAAAATGACAAAAATGCGTGACTATACCGGAGACCCTCTTAGCTTTTCATTTAGTGCCCTGGACTGAGTCAATGTTTATTAAGTTGATGAGATACAGAGAGCACTTTGATGAGCTAGTACTTTACATTTTATTAGTATTATTGTTTTACCTTTCTTCATCAAAGATTCTACAAAAAGGGAAGAGGGAAAATAATGCCTTGATAAACTTGCTGACAATAGAATTTACAGAATTTTTTTCAAAAAATGCTTAAAATAAGGTGCAATTTTGGGAGGTGCTAACTCATACACCAATAATATCTATATACCAACACCCATATTGTGAGTATAAATTAATAATGTCAGTGATCAAGTGCATTAAAATAAATGGATCTATTTCAACATAATCATATAGCTAGGGAGTCACTGTAACTAGAGATGTGAAATGTGATTAGACTCCTTCTTGATATAAAATGATAGAAGTGTAAACTAATTCAAACCCAACTAATTCCTAGCAGGTGAAGTGTGGTGGTGGCCCAGACAAATAGGTTATGAGGCTCCAGTTAAACCTGGGAACCTAAGGGTAGATGCATTTTCCATGGCATTTATGAGAAAAGAAGAAGGAGAGGTGAGTAGGAGTGATATGTGTGCTTCAGACACATAGTATAGATGCACAAAACAAAGGATATTTTCCCAACGTGGTCCACGCATTTGACAAAGGAGAGTAATTCTGTAGGGATCCAAAAACAGCTAGATTATTCTTTTTAAGGAAAAATCCGAACATTACAGGAATTCTTTCTTTGTGAAAATTTTAACTCCCATAAATTTCATTTTAGTTTGGAATAAAATCAAGACATAAGCAAGTAAATGAGAAAAAGATATAGTTAGTAATTAATTTTTCTAAAGAAAATAAAGTTACACTGAAACAACCAAAAAATACCAGTATGCACACACCCAAAAATATTTACTTAACACATAGCTTGCTGTTTGTCACTGATAAGGAGTGGTACTTGAGCTTCTTAACTTTTTGCTTCCAACTTCTCTGTCAAATATGGTGAATTTCATACCAAAAAGGATGAAAAAACTTTGATAGAATAAATTGAAGTCCATGTTTTGTAAGATAATAAAGCTGTGCTTTGATTTTCATTTAAATTTCCAAAACACATTATGTACCAGATAAAAATGCTGTCATCAGAGTAGCCTGGCAATGGGTCAAAACTAATACAATGTAATCTGATAGCAATAAAAATAAAAACTCACTGGTGTCCCAAAACCCTGTACTGTACAAGGGCAAGCTAGGGGAAACATGCTATTTTTTATTTCCTATCTTATCATCAGACAAGGTCATTATAACATTTGAGTAATGAAGAGGCACAGCAAAGATGGAAATAGCAACTGCTGTCTTAGATGATGAGGATGGGGTGAGGTGGATTTTGGTAAGAAGCCAAAATCTCATCAGTAATGAAACAGAGATTGGTTTGGTCAGATATTGTGTTTAGTAAAAAGACCTATCAAACTGAAACATAGAAACACAAGAAACCAAATTTCTAGAAAAACCAATAATCAAATTACAAGAAGACAAATCAGGTCCCTCATCAGGCATGTGAGAAATCTAGACAAATACTTACGCAGAGAAGTTCTCTGGTATCTTTTTTAAAGACTGCTAGCTTTACTTCTGTACCTAAAATTTAATGTGACATCATATAGTTTAGCATAACCAAATAAATAACTTTTGTTTCATTTATAGAGAGAGCAGTTTGAGTTAATAGTGGATACCAAAATAATAATAGCAATAATAATACTATGATTTGTTGGCTTATATTAAGAGAAATATGGTGTGGCAAATTAGAGTGTGGTGTTGGTATTCACTACTGTTTAAATATCCATGAAGTTTAGCAGTGGGAACCTTCATTTAAGAGATGTACAAAGCAGGAGCGTTTGCACAGGACAGTAAACTCAATGAAGCATGAAATCAAACATTTATTTGAGAGGAGGAAAAACAAAGTGGGAATAGGTAATTGTGTTTGAATACTTGAAAACTATCGTAAGACAGAGAATGTTGATGAGTTCTATGTCATCTCAGGAAGTGAATTCAGGATTAATGCTTGGTCTAAAAGAAATGTGTAGGCCAGGTGGAGTGGCTCAATCTGAAATCCCAGGACTCTGGGAGGCCAAGGCAGGTGGATTGCTTAAGCTCAGGAGTTCAAGACCAGCCTGGGCAAGAGTGAGAACCTATCTCTCCTAAAAATAGAAAAAAAATGCAGGGCATTATGGCCAGTGCCTGTAGTCCCAGCTACCTGAGAGCCTGAGGCAAGATCACTCTTGAACTCAGGAGTTTAAGGTTGCTGTGAGTTATGATGCCAGGGCAACAGAGTGAAACTCTTTCTCAAAAAAAGGAAGAAACATATATTATAAATAAATAAATAAATAAAATGAACTTTGAGAATTTGTTTTTCAAACTAGATAAGGATACAGTGAACTAGAAGCATAATTTGTCATAAAAAATCTTATAGGGAAAAACAAATACTGAATAAGGTAAAAACTCAAATACTAAATAAGATATTGAACAAGTTGACTAGAACTATTTGACTCTAAGCTTCCATAATTTTAGTCACTAAGTATCAAAGTTAACAATTTGAATTTAATTTCATATCCTTTCCTCAACATTTGAAGATGTATAGAATGGTAGACTGTAGAGAAAATGAAAGGCAAATATAATTCCAAGAAAAAGCAGTTCTGTTCTTGTATCTTCCTGTTCTATCTTACCCACTATCATCGAGTAATTCCCCTTCAAATTCTTCGATGGTTTTTCTCTTTCCCTTAAGTTTAACTCCTCAACCTAATGTTCAAATGTTCCTAATAAGTAATTAATCTGTAACATCTCTCCAACCCTAGCTTTTATTTGAAGTAAAATTTATTCTCATCTTTCAAACTATTCTTGCCACCAGAGTGTTCTCTTGTCTAGTTTATTTCCACTAAGATATATATCATAATATTAGACAAAAAAGTAGATTCTTAGCAAATAATTGTCGATTTATTCAATAGTTGTGACTATGATCTAGAGCCGATAGTTACATTTTAGAGTGCAACTTCCAAACGGTTAATTTTTTTTTTTTCTCTAGATCTCAGAACATGTTTAGTTGCTGAATCACTAACGAAGTACAAATGAACTTTTTTACCAGTTGGTACCTAGACATAGCCAGGTTCAATACCAGAAACAAACATCTAAATACCAGAGATAGACATACCTAAAAGAAAGCAAAACCAATGAAAAAAAGAAAAGAAAGCAGAGTACCAGGAACCCCTAAGAGTGGTGCTTAAAACCTTCTCGTGAGAATCAGTCAACAATTTGTAAAAAGAATTCAGCCTAGCTGGGTCTGAAGAGAAAGACATACCCTGGCAATAAAGTGTGGTAAAAGAGCCTTGGATAAAAAAAGGCAACTGTAAGCGCAAAGGCCAGAGGTAAAAAGAAGAAGCAGTATTTAGTGACCTGAAAGTTTTTCAGTAGAAGAGGGCAGAGATGAGAAATAAAACTGAAGAAGTAAAAAGCAAGATCACGTAAGTTCTTTGATGCCATGCAAAAAACGGTTTTTATTTTTTTCTTGTAATTGAAAACCAGTACGAATTTGTTCTATATAATTTGCAGTCAGTTGAAAGGTCATACTTAAAGACCTGGAAGGCTCCATGTGGTCGTAAGGTCACAAGCTCCCCGCCTCTGGAAGAACGTGAAGGCTGAAGACAGAGTAAGTTCTCAAGAGAGGCCTGCGAGTGTTCTGCGCATGTTCCCTGGGGCCTTGCTCGGGACCTTCTTCCTGCTGAGCTCTGCCTTTGGCTCTTGACTATTTATATTTTTCCACCTACACCTACTCCAATATCTGGAGCAGTCAGCGAGCCCTGGCGTAAGCGGGTGTGTGTAGATATGTGATTTTTAAAGGTTTGTTATTGTGATGTCACTTTTGCCTTCAGAGAATGAGTCAGGGCTAATTCAATAGGATACGCCACAGAACATCCACTCTGTTCGGTGCTAAGGGATTTTAATCTAAATAATACAAGACTGAAGTTCTGAGGGTATAAGCATGTAAGCAGAGAAATGGTGAAGGTGGGAGACAAATAAAGCCTTTGCTCTTTTTTCTTCTTTTTCTCTTTGTCATACTACCCTACCCAATCCCTTGCCCTGAATTCTCATCGTGATGTGAAATTAGAAACTGGAGCACCGGTTCAGTGCCCGTGGCTCAACGGGTTAAGGCGCCAGCCACGTACACCTGAGCTGGCGGGTTCGAATCCATCCCGGCCCGCCAAGCAACAATGACGGCTGCAACCAAAAAATAGCCGGGCGTTGTGGCAGGCACCTGTAGTCCCAGCTACTTGGGAGGTGGAGGCAAGAGACTCGCTTGAGCCCAGGAATTGGAGGTTGCTGTGAGCTGTGATGCTACAGCACTCTATCCAGGGTGACAGCTTGAGGCTCTGTCTCAAAAAAAAAAA
>CAUYON010026487.1:0-27671 GCA_963573935.1 Arctocebus calabarensis | reverse complement strand
TTATTTATTTATTTTTTGGAGACAGAGCCTCAAGCTGTCACCCTGGATAGAGTGCTGTGGCATCACAGCTCACAGCAACCTCCAATTCCTGAGCTCAAGCGAGTCTCCTGCCTCCGCCTCCCAAGTAGCTGGGACTACAGGCACCCGCCACAACACCCGGCCATTTTTTGGTTGCAGCCGTCATTGTTGTTTGGCGGGCCTCTGGGCTGGATTAGAACCCGCCAGCTCAGGTGTACCTGGCTGGCGCCTGAGCCTGTTGAGCCACAGGTGCTGAGCCTTTTTTGTTATTTTTAACAATTAGCTCGACTACCTCATTTCTTTCCCTTAATAAAGCTGAAATGAGAAGTCTTCCCATGAACATAGAAGCTCTGTAGATTTATTTAGGAAGAGCGAGGTCGGTTTGGGAAGACAGCTCTTTCCTGCTTGTTGTCTCCGTGGGGGACACATCTGATGAAACGTGTCCACACGTGGCGA
This sequence comes from Arctocebus calabarensis, assembly GCA_963573935.1. NCBI lineage: Eukaryota > Metazoa > Chordata > Mammalia > Primates > Lorisidae > Arctocebus > Arctocebus calabarensis. Next base: position 27,197 of record CAUYON010026487.1, on the reverse strand, counting down.
ACAGTCCGCATCCCCTGGCAGGGGTGGTGCTGATAACATGTGCTGTCCAGCAGCCTGCCCTGCACACAGCCCATGGGACAGCCCTGCTTCAGGCACTCTTCCTCATTTTAAAAGCAGCAGAGAAAATAAGTTAGGTGCACCTGTCACTTCCAGGATAGTGAGGGCCTTCTGCAATCCCACATGATAACATCTATGATCCTTTATAGATATTTAAAGACATTGTCCTATAGCATTACTAAAAAATGTGCAGAGGTCTGGAGAAACATTTTGCAAGAACCATGTATGAGATGTATCTTCAGTAAAAGGATACATAAATTATGGCAATGTGGTTTTTCAAGGAGCTGTAAATTATATGTATTCTTCATGTTCTGAGATAGCAAAGTTGGATGAAATAAACAAAAGTCTCCTCCACCATTAAGAATCTCACGTCTGTAGCTCTAACTACAATGGCAAATTAAGACAGATTTTGGTTAATTTAAGCAAAAGGAACTATATATGTCTGCTGAAGAATAATGTTTGAAAACCTAAGTTACACAAATTACCTGTCCAAATTCACTAAAGGAAAAAATATCCACCCAGTCATGGCTGATAAACAAGTATCTGAACAATAAAAAAGGAATCTTTTAATGGAAGCCCATTCAGTGAATGTGGAATCAGGGAATGATGTCCCATCGTTAACAAACTGGGAGATTTTCATAGTTATCAAAATGTTCTCTCATTTGTTCGCATCTAAAATAATTATGCCAGCAATATGGTCTACATTCTGCAGGCTGCTTCTACCAACTGACAAGACAACCATTTTCTCAAATTAAATTAACCCCATACTCTGTAGAAATAAGTCAGTCTCAACTCTCTCTCTCTCTCAAAAGTTTCAACATCTCACCAGAGAGAGATATTTCCAGTAGGGCTTATCTTCACTGAAAAAAGCTCATACTTCATTAACCTTTCAAAGTAGTCTTGCATTAAGTAGAAAGAGCTTTGTCAGGGGTGGCAGAAGATCCCGTTTCCTTTCTTGATCTGCCACTAGCTAGAGGTGTGCCCATTTGACAAATGCCTGTGACACATTTATAGACAAGTAATTCTTATCCAATGAGTTAATTTGTTAAATTTTTCTCAAATAGGTAATTAAACAAATGTACAGCACTGCCTGTGGCAGAGTCACTAGCTGTACATCACAATCTATTATCTCCTGAATAGACATTTCCCAGCCTCCTTTGCAGTTGGATGGCCATGTGACTAGATTCTCCATGAGGAATGTAAGTGTTAAGTAATATAAATCTCACTTCAGGATTCAGTCTTTTAAGAAAGCCATTTTTTGGCTCGGTGCCTGTGGCTCAACGGGCTAAGGCGCCAGCCACGTACACCTGAGCTGGCGCATTCAAATCCAGCCCGGGCCCACCAAACAATGGTGACGGCTGCAACCAAAAAATGGCGGGGCATTGTGGTGGGTGCCTGTAGACCCAGTTGCTTGGGAGGCGGAGGCAAGAGACTCGCTTGAACCCAGGAATTGGAGGTTGCTGTGAGTTGTGATGCCATGGCGCTCTATCCGGGGTGACAGCTTGAGGCTCTGTCTCAAAAAAAAAGAAGGCCTTTTTTTTTTTTCATGTTTCCTTTCCCTTCCACCAGCCAGATCCTAGACATGGCAGCCAGGCTCAGTCAGGCAGATGACAATATGCTCCGGTTATGCAAAAATAACTAGTTAGAAAGAGCCTCAGTCCCAGAGTCACAGTGCAGAAGACAGCCATTCACTGACCTGAACTTTTTCTAGGGAGTTAACATGAGGAATAAATTTACGTTGTGCCAAAACAATTACAAATTTGAATTTACTTATCAGAGAAGTTTAACCTACCAAAACTATATGTGACCTAAGGAACACTCTAATTTACTGGTTCGGTCATCAGAAATACCTTCCTTCAAATAACCTGGAAAGAAGTACACAATACATTATTAAATAAAAGGAGTATGGATCAGAAAAACAGATTGTACAACATTTTTTACTAAAATATATAAGTCAGTTAAAAGAAATACTATGCTGGCTTATAAAGATAGATGAATATATATTTGATGACAGATGATTTAGTATAGTGGTTTAGAGCATAGATACTCTTTTTATCACTTCCTAGCTGTATAATTTTCAGGAAAAAAAATTTTTTTTTTTGGAGACAAGTCCTATTCTGTCACCCTCAGTAGAGTGCTGTGGCTTTACAGCTCACAGCATCCTCCAGCTCTTGGGCTTAGGCGATTGTCCTGCCTCAGCCTCCCGAGTAGCTGGGACTACAGGCACCTGCCACAATGCCCTGCTATTTTTTGTTGCATTTTGGCTGGGGTCAGGTTGGAACCTGCCACCCTCGGTACATGGGGCCACGTACCCTACTCACTGTGCCACAGGCACCCCCCTTCAGTTAAGTTAAAAAATTACTGCACTTCTTAGCACTTCAATTTGTTCAGCCCTGTTACACAGGTGATAATAATAGATCATACTTATCCCACTGGCTTGTTCTGTAGGTTAAATAAGTTAATATATGTAAAGCACATAGTAAATGTTACATAAGTATTATTTTATTGCATTATCATAACAGAGAAAATATGGAAAGATACATACTAAAAGGCAACAATGACTATCTCTGGGATATAGGTCAGAGGAAGGAGAGAATCTTCCTATTCTCTGCTCTTCTTTCTTGTTTCAATTTGTCACAATACAAATTTAATTAAAATTCCCATAATCCTTTGTAATTATCAAACATCCAATGATTTTTTAAAATACTTTCAAAAGAAAGTGACTAGGGTGGTGCCTGTGGCTCATCGATTAGGGCGCTGGCCCCATATACCAAGGGTGGCGGGTTCAAACCCAACCTCTGCCGAACTGCAAAACTGAAAAATAGCTGGGCGTTGTGGTGGGCGACTGTAGTCCCAGCTACTTGGGAGGCTGAGGCAAGAGAATCACCTAAGCCCAGGAGTTGGAGGTTGCTGTGAGCTGTGATGCCACAGCACTCTACCGAGGGTGATAAAGTGAGACTCTGTCTCTCCAAAAAAAAAAGGAAAATAACTATCTTTTAGTCCATTCATTTTTTTATCAGCTTCATATTACAGGTTGCTTTTTCAGAAAAGTACATATAGAGAGGCCAAGGTGAGAGGATTTGCTTAAGGCCATGAGATGGAGAACAGCCTGGGCAATATAGCTAGATTTGGTCTCTTAAAATAAAAAAATTAGTCCAGTCTGGTGGCACACACCTGGTGTCTTAGCTACTTGGGAGGCTGAGGCAGGAGAATCGCTCGTGCCCAAGAGTTTCAGGTTGCCATAAGCTATGACATCACAGCACTCAACTGAGGGTGACAACATGAGACTCTGTCTCAAAAAAAAAAAAAAAAAGAATACTTTAGAAAAATGTAAATCTTGTTTTCCAGAAATGTCATCAAGCCACACGCAATAAAGATGGTTCCAGTCCATGAACCCCTGTATCACTCTCCCTCCGGAGAAACCCTAACTGCCCCCTTCTATCATTGCCTGATTCAGCAGGAAGCAGTTAGATCGAGTCTTCGCCCCTTTTCCCTAACAGTAATTGGAGTTTCTACTCAGAGAGGGAGAATTGATGCAGGACATTTGGCGCCCTAGCCAGCTCAGCGGGGTTGGTGAACCTGCCGCCTCCGCCTTGGCAGTGTCAGTGGTGTGGCAGCCAGGTGAAGAGCCAGCGGGCTGGATGACAGGCAAGGAGGGGGACCTCCAACCTCCACCAGAGGCTCCAATAGCCAAAAAGGCTGGACAACTGCTGAGGAGACACCTGTGCCTTGGTGTCTCCTTCACTTTACACTTAGGACTAAATGTGGAACCCCCATTTCCATGCCTAGGTCAATTTCTTGTGAATTTCCTAGGCCTCAATTCCATGAATGGATTGTATCCATTCATTGATCCATTCATTCACCTTGCCCCCGGAGGAAGGGACTGTATTCATTCGTTTCCTGGCCAAGGAACCCATACACCTATACATACCCTGAGACTAAAGGCCTAAAGGAGGAGATGGGGGAAGATTGGGAGAGAAATGGAGAGAGCTGCTCTCTCCCCACTTGAGTTCTCTCTCTCTACCAGGAGCTTTAGTGTTTACTGTATTCTTTTCATTCTTTACTTTCAAAAAATCCTCACTTAAAAAAAATAAAAAAAAAATAAAAAAAAAAATAAAAAATAAAAAATTAAAAATTAAAAAAAAAAAAAGAAAAAAAAAAGAATTTTGAGGGAACACAATTTAGCCTACAATAGCACATATGATAATGACGTGTCCAAATCTTTGTACTGCCTGTTTTCTCCTATCCAGATCCCTGAGATAGTCAAAGCCATTTATGTTACTTGCAAAATATGTCCTGGCGACTAAAATTATGAATGGTTACCTTTCTGCACATTATTTTAAAGTTTTAAAATAGGTACATCATAGATGTACATATTTGGGGGTCACTTGTGATAATTCAATATACTAACTTGTAAAGTTCAAATCAGTGCAATTGGGATATCCATTACCATAAATATTTGTCTTTATGTTAGAAATATTCAAGTTATTCTCTTTTATCTATGTTAAAATATACCAGACATGATTCATTTTTAAGCTATACTAGAAAATACTTTGTTAAGGATTACTCCACTTGAATATTGCTCCATCTAGTGTTCAGCATATTCTACTACTTTTGTCAAAGTTAGAAACACAAATAAGGGGAACTACGTTAGAGAAGGGTTTTTTCTTTTTATTTAGCAGTAAGGCTGTTATTCATAGGGTACCAAGTATTCAATTCATAGTATGAAAATATTGTTTCAAATACTATATGTGGAAAGAAAGTGGAGTTATATAGTATATTGCCTTTAATAATTAAAATAATATTAGTACTACAATTTACTGGTTTTGCTGGGAAGGCTTCATTTGTTTCTGTCCATGCAGATTTTTACCTTTTTTGGTATTTGCATAATCTCTAAACTTTCATAATGATCCACATATGCAAAGTTGATTGCTTTCCTATATACCAACAACAAATAAATGGAATTTGAAATTAAAAACAAAATACTGTTTACATTAGCATCCCCAACAATTAAATACTTAGGCATAAAGCTAACCAAATATATATAAGGTCTTTTTTTTTTTTTTCTTTTTTGAGACAGTCTCACTTTGCCACCCTTGGTAGAGTACCCTGGCTTCTTAGCTCACAGCAACCTCAAACTCTTGGATTCAAGTGATCCTCTTGCCTCAGCCTGCCAAGTAGCTGGGACTATAGGCGCCTGCTACAATGCCTGGCTAGTTTTTAGACAGGATCTTGCTCTGGCTTAGGCTGGTCTCAAACCTGTGAGCTCAAGCAATCGCCACCTGCCTCAGCCTCCCAAGTGCTGGGATTGCTGGGATTATAGATGTGAGCCCCCGCACCTGGCCAATATATAAGACCTTTATGAGGAAAATTATATAACTCTGATGAGAGAAATAAAAAGCTAAACCAATGGAGACAGAGTCCATGTTTATGGATAGGAACAGTCAATGTTGTCAATTTGTCAGTCCTTTGCAGCTTAATCTATAGATTCAATGCAATCTCTTTAAAAATCTCAGCAAATAGGGTGGTGCCTGTGGCTCAAGTGGGTAGGGCACTGGCCCCATATACCGAGGGTGGCGGGTTCGAACCCAGCCCCGGCCAAACTGCAACAAAAAAATAGCCGGGCTTTGTTGCGGGCACCTGTAGTCCCAGCTACTCAGGAGGCTGAGGCCAGAGAATCTGCATTTCATAAAATTAGGGAGTGATTTTATACACATTTCCTTAAAAAAATAATACTATTAAATTAAACATAGTATTCAGTAAAGTGAATGGAATTCAGTATAGTGGAACTATCTACTTATTGACTGAAGACATGGCATGATCATAGCTTGCCGTAACCTTGAACTTCTGTAGATAAAACAACTCTTTCACCCTTTTATCATTCTTACTTTCACGAAATGCTCACCAGAAATACCTCACTGCAGAGAAGGCTGTTGAGAACAAGATGTTCAAGTTGACTCTCTCTGTGGATACCAGTTTTCTTCGGTCTCCAGGCAGCCTGGTGTTTGCCTAATGGGCTTGTAAACAAAGCACTCATGGTTGTCAGTAGTGAGGGTTACACTTGGGCTTTAATGACATAGACTTCCCTTTTCCAAGGCTGACTTGATCACTGTCATTGCTGAAGTCTCAATTTGTCTGCAACAGCAACAGATTCTGAGTCCTGGACTTAGCGTTATACCCACAGAACAGCTAGCCCTTTGTTGGCAGGTGTTTTACTTCAGATGGTCTCTGCTGTGGAGAGTGGGGAGCCACAATTTTAGACCTTATCTAGTGACATCCTTTCAGATAGATGAAGATTTCTTTCTCATGCTGCCATTCTTTTTGCTTCCTTTCCTTATCCTCTAAACATGATTTTTGGTTAAGTAGAAAGTATTCAGTATACATTACATTTTTGGTTAAGTGAATACTATTCAGTATTTACGTTATACCAATGAAAATATTTTTCATAGCTGAACATTGTTGTAATGTAGTAGGATTGTATTTCTTAGTTTTTGTTTCTCCTAAAGTTAAAAATTACCTATTTTTAAAATTTGCCTTTTATTTTTGTACCTGTTGTTGATTCAAATAATCTTTTGGCACAATTCCTTCCTTCCTTCCTTCCTTCCTTCCTTCCTTCCTTCCTTCCTTCCTTCCTTCCTTCCTTCCTTCCTTCTTCCCTCCCTCCTTCCCTGTTCCCCCTCTCTTTCTTTTCTTTCTTTCCTTCCTTCCTTTTTTTTTTTCTTTGAGACGGAGTCTCAAGCTTTCGCCCTGGGTAGAGTGCCATGGCATCATAGCTCACAATAACCTCCAACTCTTGGGCTCAAGTGATCCTCTTGCCTTAGTTTTAACATTTTTAGTAGAGATGGGGTCTCGCTTTTTGTAATCCCAGCACTCTTGGCCTCCCAGAGTAATAGGATTACAAGCATGAGCCACCGCGTCCAGCTCCTTCCTTCCTGCCTTCCTTCTTTCCTTTCTTTCTTGAGACAAGGTCTTGGTCTGTCACCCTCAGCCTCTTGGGTAGCTATTATCACTATACCCAGCTAATTTTTAAAATTTCTTACAGAGACAATATCTCTCTATATTGCCTAGGCTGGTCTTTTTTTTTGAGACAGATTCTCACTTTATCACCCTTGGTAGAGTGCCTTGGTGTCATAGCTCACAGCAACCTCAAATTCTTGGGCTCAAGTGATCCTCTTGCCTCAGCCTCCCAAGTAGCTGGGACTACAGGTACCACCACAATGCCTGGCTATTTTTAGACATGGGGTCTTTCTTTAGTTCAGGCTGGTCTCGAACCTGTGTGCTCAGGTAATCCACCCAAAGTGCTAGGATTACAAATGTGAACCACCATACCTGGCGGCCTTGGCTGGTTTTGAACTCCTGGCCTCAAATGATCCTCCTACCTTGACCTCCCAAAGTGCTGGTATTATAAGTGTGAGTCATCCAGCCCTACTGCCTGTAGAGCCCAGGGAAAATACAAATGGAAGTCCACAGTCCACATGTTCACATATTTAAAAGCTGTAAATCAATTGGATTCAGTAAAATAAAAGAAATAAAAGCTATAAATCAAACTACTAAACAAAATCTCTTCTTTTCTCCTGTTTTAACATATATATCCTCATAACCAAATTGAAAAATATATTGTCAAGCTATGATTTCTTTTTCTATAAGACTGAAAGTCTGACAACTAAATTTAACTTTTGTTGCAAATATCTGGGTCAGTGATATTTGGATAAGTAGTAAAGGCTTGCAAGACTAATAAATTATCAAGCTCTTTTCCATACATTTTATTTTTCTTAATTTCAGCAAAATATTTCATTTAAAATTCACAAACATTTTGATTTGTTGACAATAATGCCAAAGTGCTTTCTTAAGTTATTATAGACCTTATCTATACTTCTTTTAAAACATTCAAAAACAGGCTCGGTACCTGTAGTTCAAGCAGCTAGGGCGCCAGCCACATACACTGGAGCTGGCAGGTTTGAATCCAGCCCAGGTCTGCCAAACAATGACAACTACAATCAAAAAATAGGTGGGAGTTGTGGTGGGTACCTGTAGTCCCAGCTATTTGGGAGGCTGAGGCAAGAGAATTGCTTAAGCCCAAGAGTCTGAGGTTGCTGTGAGCTGTGACGCCACAGCCTCTATGGAGAGTGACAGCTTGAGACTCTGTCTCAAAAAAAAAAAATTTAAAAACAAACAAACAAATGACTAAGAATGGAATTAAAAGGTAAGATACTGTTTTTTCTTTTCTTTTGAGATAGAGTCTTACTTTGTTGCCCTCAGTAGAGTGCCATGGAGTCACGGCTCACAGCAACCTCAAACTCTTGGGCTTATGAGATTCTCTTGCCTCAGCCTCCCGAGTAGCTGGGACTACAGATGCCTGCTACAAAGCCGGCTATTTTTTTGTTGCAGTTGTTTAGCTGGCCCGGGCTGGATCCAAATCCACCAGCCCCGGTGTATGTGGCCAGCGCCCTAACCACTAAGCTACAGGCACTGAGCAGGCAAGATACTGATTATAAGCAATGAATATAGAAATTTAAATAAAAATTTAAAGCTGGAATTTCTTTTTTCTTTTTGAGACATAGTCTCAAGTTGCCACCCTTGGTAGAGTACTGTGGTGTTATACCTCACAGCAACGTCCAACTTGGGTTCAAGCGATCCTCTTGCCCCAGGTTTTCTATTTTTAGTAGAGACAGGGGTCTCGCTTTTGCTCACGCTAATCTTCAACTTGGGAGCTCAAGGAATCCACCTGCCTTGGCCTTCCCCAGTGGTAGGGTTATATGCATGAGCTACCGCTCCTGGTCTAAAGCTGGAATTTCTAATTTATTATTGTGAAATTTTAATTGAGTACTGTTAAACATTTTATAAAAGTAAAACTAATTACAATTCTAGAATCAGTATCTGTCAGTGTAAAATATCAATAGCTTGCTTCATACCTATTACATCTAGACATATACACGAGATTTAAGAGTAATATAAATTGTTTAATATTACAAAGTGTTTCTCAGCTACCATGTGTAACAGTGTTGAATAGTATGCTGATTAGTGATTATCACTGGATACTCCAAGTGGAACCTGAATAGAAGTAAAACAAATAATGGACACTTGATACTGGGGCTTTGGTATACATGTATCTATTTCATTCATGCTCTCCCAGAGGAAGGATTTGTCATATTAATTCTTTTGTATTTTCTTTTACCAAAAAAGCTTACACTGTTCTAATTCTCCCCAGTAGCCAAGGCACAGTCTGTCTCTCACTGCAAATATGCAACCTATATTTATTTCTACATAGCATGCTAGGGTAGCCACCTTTCATGTTTAAGCGACAGATGTGGAGAAGCATTTCCTTGGAGCCTAAATAAAGTTTGTGTCACAAAAGGGAATCTTTAGGTTTATAGATTGCATTGTGCCATACCTGAATGCTGGATCACGAGTGACAGATACCCATACCCAACGTGTTCTTTCTTCTTTTCTCTCTCTCTTTTTCTGTCTCTTTCCTGTAGCATGTGGGCCCAGGTGCTCAGTTCTAAGGCCGGCATTGAGTCTCAGCATTAAGCACACACATAGTCATTTCATGTTCCTATTTTCCGTAGTGCGATAATTCACACAACTGGTTCTATTACTCTGCATTCCAGGGATGACCAGTTCCAGTTATTTGCAGGGGTAGTTGTTCAACGCCAGGGAAGAGAGAGAGAAACTAGAGCTCTATCTCCTTAAAACATTTTTTGTGTTTAAAAAAAATTTTATTTTGAAATAATTTTAGATTTACAGAAAGGTTGTAAAAATAGTATAGAGTTCTTAAATACACTTCACCAAGCTTCCCCTGATGTTAACATCTTACACTACTAAAATACATTTATCAAAACTAAGAAATAGATATGAGTATGATATGTTCACTAAACCACAGACTTTATTTGGATCATGTTAGGGGCCTAAACTCTTCCATCTTCTCCCCTTGCAGAACAAAGGGCCTACCTGGCCCCACCCCAAGAGTTCCCCTGGAAAGATCCTTGCCGTGGGAAACCTCCCTGCAACCTGTGGAATCTTCCTCCCCCTCTGTCTAATATAAGAAAAGCCCGCAACTAACCTCCACGCAGCACCACCTTTGCCCCAGGTCAGTCTTAGTTCCCTTTCATTAAACTTGACCTGAACCAGTTTTTCCACTGATGTCCCTTTTCTTTTCAGGATATCACATTGCATTTGATGATCGTGTCTCTTTAGTCTCCAATCTGTGACAGTTTTTAAAAATCTTCCCTTGTCTCTCATGACCTTCGCAATGTTGACAAGTACTGGTTAGATATTTTGTAGGCTGTTCCTTAATTTAGATTTCTGACATTGGATTTGTTATGATTAGATTGGGAATATGTGCTTGGGGGAAGAATACCGCAGAGGTGAACTGCATCTCGGCTGTATCCTATCTATGTTAACCTTGATAACTTTGTTAAGGGGATGTTTGAAAGGTTTCTCTAATTACTTTCTTTTTTCATACTTTAAAAGTCAGTTGTGGCTTGGCGCCCATAGCTCAGTGGTTGGGGCCACTCGCACCAGGGGTGGCAGGTTAGAGCCTGGCCTGGGCCTGCTAAACAACAACAACAACAACAACAACAACAACAATAACAAAAATAGCCAGGTGTTAGGTGCCTATAGTCCCAGCTACTTGAGAGGTTGAGGTAAGAGAATTGCTTAAGCCCAAGAGTTTGAGGTTGCTGTGAGCTGTAATGACAGAGGGTGTTATAGTATGACTCTGTCTCCAAAAAAAAAAAAAAAAAGCCAGTTGCTAAGTCCAGCCCACAATCAAGGATTGGGGAATGCATTTTAAAACGCCATTCTACCAGTTTTTATTTAATATCGACTTTTATCACTACTTCCAAAAGTCCCCTTAGTTCCCCAGCCTTTGGAAGAAAATTCTGTGGTATAGACATTGGTTTAGTGTTTGGCTTTCCCCACTATGCCCTAAGCCATTTTTCTGGATTCCAGCTTGCAAAATTTTGTTGCTATTGCTTCTTCTTCTCTCTGTATTTGTGGGTTTAGGGGTTTTTAAAAAATCCCTTTACTATAGTTTTAGTAGGGTTTCAGACAGAATAAAGTTGGATTATTCAATCTGCCTTTATTATCTGAAATCTTTGGAGGAATCTTTCTAAATATCACAATTGATATTTAATCTATATTTGGATTTGGCATTTCTGCTTGTCATAATTCTGTTATTGATGTAATACACGGAATTACTGAATGCTTTTTCGTACCATTCTTATTTAATACATCCATAAAATGTTACGATCAATCAGAAATTCAGTACATAGCTAGAAAGGTAAGTCTTCCAGTGTTGGCTGATATGACTGGCCCTGATCATGAAAGGTAAATTAGGGTTATTGCTATAAAGTAGGGTTTATAGCAGGGTGCTTCTGTATACTACAATGCTCAGTTATTAAGGGTAACAAAAAGTAGGACAGGATTGGAACCTTCAGGAACCAAAGTTTGGGTCAGTCTACCAGGCAAAGAACCTTAACTGGCTTAAGCTAGCCACAGGCAACCACAACTGGAATGCGTACAGGAGAGGGGTTAAAATATTCCTCGTGGCTTCTTGGCCAGCTGCATAAAGGAAGACTATAGCTCTGTGTATATTTGCTCTCCCCTCTCCCTCCCTTTTCTTTCACCTTTCATTTTGTTCCAGTTTTATATGGAGCGTGTTGGTATCATGTTTATGTTGACTAGGTTGCAGTTTTTTCTTTTTGCATGCATTTTTATAATTTTCATTACATTTTCAATAGGTAAGGGTGGCTCAAAAACCAAAATGATGTAAAAGAATATACACATATATTCTTTACATATATAAAGGATATATACATATATTCTTTATTCTATTATATATACACATATATATATAGGTGTATATGTGTACTCCTATATATAGTATATAAATATATACTCCTATATATATAGGTGTGTATGTGTGTGTGTGTATATACATTCTCTCTATATATAGAATTCTCACTCCTGTCTCTGCCTGCCTTATTCTCTCTTGTCCTGCCCTCTATTAATAACCACTTCTATGAGTTTCTAGTTTGTCTTCTGGGCATTTTTGTATTTCTTTAAGCAAATAAAAATGTATGTTCTTATTCTCCCCTCTCTTCCCAAATGGTACCATACTATTTATAGTGTTCTGTATTCTGCCTCCTTCCCTGCATAATGTCTATTAGTACATGGGGACTTTCCTTATTCTTTCCTATAGCTCTGTGGAATTATCAGTATTTATTTAACCTGTACACTATGGAAAATGACTCGAACTTGTTTGTCATTTTTGACATAACAAACAATGCTCCAATGAATAACTTACAAACCTCATTTTCTAAGTTATTGTGTCTACATCTGTTTGTATGTAAATACCCAGAAGTGAAAGAGTTACAGAAAATTGTCTTAGTATTTTTATACCTAGAGTAGAATTAGCTATTATCTATTTCAAAGGTCAGGGACAACCAGGAAAAAAGCCACAGTTTCTAGTACTTACAATGGAGGAACTTCAATGCAGTGAAGTGGTTACCAGGTGATAGAAGAACTGAGCATAGTAGTGCCCATAGCTCAGTGGATAGGATGTCAGGCACATACACCAGGCTGATGGGTTCGAACCCAAGCCCAGGCCAGCTAAAATCAACAATGACAACTGCAACAAAAAAAATAGCTGGGCATTTTGGCAGGCGCCTGTAGTCCCAGCTACTTGGGAGGCTGAGGCAAGAGAATCTCTTAAGCCCAAGAGTTTGAGGTTGCTGTGAGCTGTGATGCCATACTCTACTGAGGATGACATAATGAGACTCTGTCTCTAAATAAATAAATAAACCCCCAAAACCAAATGAATGCAGTCCCTCTAGCTCCTGGCAAAACAGCAGAGTATATGCATTTCACTTGAGAGGCCTGCTTACAGAAAATATTGGCCAAACTGCTTTTCTCCTATTTTGCTTGTATGCAGAGACTGCAGTTTGGAGAAAGAAACTGTGTTTGCTCACACCTAGAAAATTGGGGTCCATGTCCAGTCCTGAATGGGGGAGCCCTGTATTAGTGGGAGCTGAGCCCATTCAGTCACTACCAGAGAAGTGCCTGAGATAGAAGAGGGAGAAGGGGAAATATCCTGGCTTATTTTTTCCTTCCCCTGTCCTGCAAATCTTTCAGGAGCCATCGGATAATGAGCCTAGAAATCACAATCAACAGGAGACAGTCAGTCCCTTTGCAATGCAGAGCAGAGAGGACAAGTGGGCTCAGAACCCACACAGTGCCTCCTTTTACTCCTGAGCATTCAAGTTCACCTTTCTACCCATATTTATTTATTATTTGTTAGAGGTGGGGTCTCAATCTTTCTCAGGCTGGTCTTGAACTCCTGAGCTCAAGCAATCCACCTGCCTCAGCCTCCCAGAGTGCTGGCATTACAGGCGTGAGCCACCACTCTGGGCAACCCATATGTAATACCTTCATAAGGAGAGAGACGCAAAGTACTGTTAGTCACTTGGAATCTATTGGTGATCCTCATTCCTCTCCATCAGGTCCAGGTGTGACTTTTTCTGGCCTATAAATTAAATTGTGATTTAACCACCAACACTATAGGAGAAGGAGATAGGGACAAAGTAAAATTATTAGTATATGTGTGTGTGTGTACATATATACTGATAACAAAAGAGGAATGCAAGTCATGTTGAGTAGCTCTTTTAATTTTTTTTTTTTTTTTAAGACACAGAGTCTCACTTTATTGCCCTCGGTAGAGTGCTGTGGCATCACAGCTCACAGCAACCTCTAACTCCAGGGCTTGGGCGATTCTCTTGCCTCAGCCTCCCAAGTAGCTGGGACTACAGGTGCTTGCCAGAACACCCAGCTATTTTTTTGTTGCAATTTGGCCGGGATCAAGTTTGAACCCGTTTCCTTCGGTATATGGGGCTGGTTCCCTACCCACTGAGCCATAGGCACCGCCCCCAAGTAGCTCTTTTAATTACAGAAGTTAAAATGAGAGTTGAGTATTACAAATTTAAAATGTTTTTTTCCTTTCTTAAATTGCATATACTTTTTTTGCACACATTTTATCTGTGTGTACGTGTGTGTGTATATGTATGTGTGTGTGTACATGAGTGCTACAGTTCTTGTTGCTATAAAAAGTCATACGACCATCGTTGATTTTTATCACTTCTTTCTTTTCCCACTTATTCCTTATTTTCTTTGTTTTTAGCTAGAACTGAAAGTGTGCTGCAGCTCTAATCAGCGGGCTCCTGGGTGATCAGACAAAGAATCGAAAGATACACCACTTACAAACACAGAGCCACAAAAACACACCGAGATGGGCGACCATCCCTTGTGAACAGAGCCGGAAAAGAGTCTGCTTGCCACTGACATGGGCCATCTATCCACATGTCTTTAGGGAAGTCCATCAAGCCACACCAGAGAGGACCCTAGCCAGAGGCTCTCAGTTGACACAACCCTTCGGAGTAGAGGGGACAACCAGGATGAAGTAAAGAGTACATACCCTGTTAGAGTATTCCGTTAATCTTTCAAAACCAGTGTTTCGGGGGAGCATCAGAGTCTCCCACTCTGGTCCTGGCTGGCACTCGAGACCAGACCCTGGTGCAAGATCGACACCTGTCGTGGATTCTAAAATCAGTCTCAAACACGGCATCATTCATTCTGTAGGAAAGATGTCTTCCCTCACCTCCCATGTCAGACTTTCTCTCTTCAAAAACTGCACTCTCTGAATGCAAACAAGACGAGAAAAGCAGTTTTTTCCAGTACTTCGTGTAAGCCAAGCACCTGCTAGAGTGGACCCCCTTGCTGCTCTCTCACTTTAAACAGAGGGTTCTTGGGGGAGGGGGGGAGGTCAAAGAATTGAAAGACATACCACTATCAAACTCAGCCACAAAACAGAGGAGGATGGGCCACTATAGAAGTGACTGTCCCTTGTGAAAGGAGAGCCAGAGAAAAGCTGACTTGCCATCCTCATGGACAATCCGTCCACATACCTTCCAGAGGACCCTGGCCAGAGCTCTCAGTTGACACACCCTTTCCAAGTGGAGGGGACACCCAGGATGAAATAAAGAGTACACACCACGTTAGAGTATTCAATCTACTGAAAGACGCAAACAAGCTCTACACTTAGTTCAAGGCTCAACAGAGGGGAGGCGGAAATGGCTCACCATCCTCTGTTCAAATCTTTGCTTCTTATTAAGAGGTCAAAGACCAAGAATAAAAGATTATTCTGAAACATGAATGAAAGGAAATGGAGTCCACGTTCTGTGTGGGCAACAGCAGCCTTTATTACTACCGGGTGCAGGTGAGCTGAGTTTGAGAAGAAGTCAGCACATGAGTTAAGGAGGATGGAAATTTATAGAGTTGGAAGGGTCGAGATTGGCACATTCCCTCTTTCCTGGGTGGGACATTCTATGCATTCATTTCTTCCTGAGCTGGTGGGTTCTATTTGGGCAGGTCCCTCCATTTGACTCTTTCACTTAATAGAATACCTGGGAAAAGTGAGGTGTAAGAGAACAAAGATCTTTTCACAGAAGCACCTACAAAGTCCTCCCAGGGTGACTCAGCTCTTAGGAATTTGTAGAAACTTAACTTCCTGGGACCTGGACACTAACATTTGCTTCAGCTTCTGTGAAAGCCCGAGCCCACCTTCTCCTGTTTGATTCAAACTGACCAGTGAGAAGGGTACCCGTGGACAAAGAACCCTTGACTGGAGATAATTGGGAAAAGACAGAGCTAGTTGGGGAGTACGGCCATTTTTGGACTCCAGTCTGCTGTCTGAAATATAGCTCTTCTTCCACATCTTGGTGATCAGATGTTCTTTCTCTCCATCATCCCCATTTTCCTACAACACTTGCATACCTTAAAACTACCTTTACCCAGTGTGACAATCTTACCCAATCGCTACATCTTTCCTGCTCCCCATGGGATGGAAAGCAGGCCAGAAAACAAACTGTGTAGTCATAGCAACCCCTTTCCAGACAGCACTGGTGCCCTTTGTCCCATGCTTCCATCTGCCTTTAGATGAATTCATTCCCGTTAATCTTCTCTGCCCCTATGCTTCGTTTTGTTAATTTCTAACCATTTCCCTCAGGGCTGCTCTTTGCTTTTCAGAGACTTCCTTCAAAATGACTGCTTGACATAAACAGTATTTTGAATTAAAGGCCATTCACAATTAGCAGAGTAAAAGGGCTCTATCTGCATAAAACCAGACTGAACTGATCAGGGGATAAAGAGGGTAACTGATTTCCTTTCCTAGCAGACTAGGCCCAAAAGATTTAAAACACAGTACCTGTTGCTCAGATTAATACACAAGTGAAACTGTTTCCCACATCTATTCATCCTCCCTAGCAACCACTTGCTGCACCTTTATTCCACATTCTTCCCCTCTCAGAAAAGCATCTTATAAAAGTATGAGACCATCCTTGAGACTTGGATAATGATTCTTGTGGTTTCCCCCTATAGGCATGGTATTTGGAAATAAACAGTTCTCTTATTAATCTGCCTTAACTGTGAGTTGATCTTTCAGTGAACTTTTGGAGGTAAAGGGTGAGTTTTGCCATGTTCCTTACACATTAATTACACTTCAATTCAGTTAGAGTCCCTCATGAATGGTATGTAACTGCAAGATGGGAATTTAAAATTAACCAGTGCTACTAATTCTTTGTTTTAGAAGGAAAAAATTTTTTTCTTCTATCTCTTTTCTTTTTTAATTTATATTTCAAGATGCCATTCATTCTTTTTTTTTTTTTTGAGGCAGAGCCTCAAGCTGTCACCCTGGGTAGAGTGCTGTAGCATCACAGCTCACAGCAACCTCCAATTCCTGGGCTCAAGCGAGTCTCCTGCCTCAGCCTCCCAAGTAGCTGGGACTATAGGCACCCGCCTCAAGGCCCGGCCATTTTTTGGTTGCAGCCACCATTGTTGTTTGGCGGGCCGGGCTGGATTCGAACCCACGAGCTCAGGTGTACGTGGCTGGCGCCTTAGCCCATTGAGCCACAGGCGCCGAGCCCGATGCCATTCATTCTTAAAATAACAATGGGAAAGGAGAAGAAAAACTCGTTAAAAACATACAAAAATAAACAATCACACACATATACACACACACATGTACAAATGTATACATTAAGGAAGAAAGTAATGCTTAAATATTAGTCCTTTTTTCTGTCTAGTTGTGAGCCAATAGTTATTTATAACTTTCTTCTTCCCTTTTCCCTACTCATTTTATTCCTCTTAATTCTTTAGAGCCAGTGTTCCTGGGGAGCATCAGAGTCTCCGATGTTTTTCCTTTTGCTCTCAGCCAACATATATCAGGCGATATGATCCAAACGGTTGTTCCCGAAGGGTCTGAGTCATCAGTAGTCCCATCTTTTCTTGGTTATTGTAGTTTTCTATTACCTTTTACTATAACAATGGGAATGCTAAGAAGTATCCCAACATGCCCAGACCTCGTCCTCCCTGGCCTCACTGCGTGGAAGCAACCCAATGTTTCTTGAATAGTCAGGATCAATCATTTCAGCCAGTAACTCTCTTCTTTGCTCCTTGGTTCAGTTGCATAATGAGTCTAGAATGGCCAGAGAGCTGTTAGAAATTCAATGCAAGCATTCTTCCTTTGGGAATTAAGACTTCTCAGCCAACAGAGTTTAAGTTATGGGAAGCAGAAATTCTGTGAATAGGTTTAATAATAAGAGAAGCCACTTACTCTTCCACCCTTTGACCTTGGACCTGTGTGGTATTCTGGCTATGGGAAAAACAGTGCCGTACACGTAGAGTGGTTAATGGCTTAAAGCATATATTGTTCTTTGAATACACATTCCCACCCTTACAGAATGTTTCATGGCTAATGCTATGTCTGAGTTTTCAGCAGGTCATTTCATTATTTCCACCCCCCAGGTTCATAATTTATTGTATAGACTGAGCATCAGCACATGATGAGGTGACATCAGCTTTTCCAGGGGTGGAACTTAACAGATAAAGTACAGTTTGGAATCCATTTATGTTGCTTTCACAGCTGGAGTTTTTTTAGACCTTAATTTAAGGTATAAGATCATCAAAGCAAAGCTTCCATGTGTGGCCAGTACGCAATTCATTCTGTGGGGAGGAAATCCTCAGGACCCTGACAAAAATACAGCTATTTGGTAGACAGGTAACAAAAGAAAGCAAGCCAGAAACCAAATTGCATGATCACAGGAACAATCTTCCCATACTCCAGTAAGTCCTCACAACCCTGACAAGAGCATAGCCATCCTTCCTGGGAGGATGACTACTGAAAGAAAGCAGTCAGAGTCCAAAAGGCATGGTCACAGCAACTCGCACCCTCCTACCCCTGAAATGCTTCAAGGCCAGTGTTCTGGGAAGCATCAGGACCTCCTACGCTGGTCCTGGTGGGCACTAGAGATAAGGCTTCAGTGCAAGATTAACACCTTTTATGGCAGGCAGTAGTTCTAAAATCAGTCTGGAACAGGCATATCATTCATTCTGCAGGAAAGATGACTTCCCTCACCTCTCATGACCTCTCCCACATTCCAACTACACAAATAAAAATCCCTCGAAACTGTGTGAGCTGGGCTGACTTCTGTTTGGACTCCATTCTGCCCCTTTAAAATAAAGTCCCCTCTCCTTAATCCTTGGACTGGCCTCCTCTCTTTCTTGCAGACCTTGGCCGGACTCTATCCCTAAACTTCTTACTTTCTACCTGTGAAAGTATAAGAGTTGAACTATTTTTTAATAATACCAGTGAACTGGAATTGGGCTTCACAGAGTTTAGAGAAGTAGCCAGGTTTTGCTAAATGGTGGAAGCCAATACTGGAGCTCTGAGAGGCACTGCCACACTTAGAAGGCCAGACCAATGAGATCTCACTGGGAGGTCGGAGGGCCCTGGGGGAAATTCCACCATTTTTTTCTTTACCGTGGCAGAGAGCAGGAGGGGGTCAGTAGAGAAAGAGGTGGATGGGGTATTGTTTAAGGGAAGGATATGGATGTGGGGTTTGGAGAGCAATGAGAACGGGTGGCTGATGAGGTATCCCACACAGAGAAACTTCCTGGGTGATCTGATTGCGAGGATGGAGAGATTGTAGGAGGAGAGTTGGGGAGGAAGTAGTAGGGGCTGTGGAAGGGTATCAGGAAAAGCCAGTGCTACCCATCCTAGGAGAATCTGAAAGTGTTCACAGGAGGAACACAGAGAAGGGAAGTTTTGGAGTATAAACAATGCCTGGATATAAGGGATCTCTAACCATTTGCCTAATTTTTGACAGTAAATATTGAGATCAGTGAGAATTGAGAGATTGAAATTGCCACGTTGAGGCCACTGCAAGCCACTGTCAAGCTTGTACAAAGGCCAAGCAGTATTACAGGAAAAGATGAATGTTTTGGTTTGAGGTCAGGATAGAGCTTTAGAGGCTTGAGAGTAGTCAAAAGGCAGTTTAGAGGAGAGGAAGGGCAAATGTGTGGCTCTGGAGGTAAAAGGCTGCTAACAGGTGAACAGGGGGGAATCTGTGATTAAGCAATGCCCATATTGAAAACTGGAAAGTAGGAAAAGAAATGAGATTAAAGGGAGAATGTAGGAGGAAGAAGGAGAAAGTCTGGTAGAACTGGAATCAGGGAGGTGGGTCTCCATGTGTTAGACCAGTTGGTATGGGACTAGCCAGAAAAAAATGGTGATCCAGACCTCTGGGAGAGCACTGGACAGGTGAGCTTGCCTCACAGAACTACTGAAAATGGTCCAGCATGGTAGGGCAGTGGACTGATGAGCCTGGCTCATTAAGGCTGGTCTGGAGATTACCCACACTATCCGTGTATGACTTTGGTCAAAAGGGGGCCTGGCCTCTGTATGTTAACTTTACCAGCTTGGGGGGGGGGGGTCTAGGCCCACAGTAGGGCACCAGAGGGGTTAGGCTGGGGAACCAGCCAGAAGAGTCTAGGCCCACAGAGGGTACCAGAGAGGTGAGGCTAGGGAACATGCCGGAGCCCAGGCCTACAAGAGGGTGTCCCAAATATGAGGCATTGGGTGTGTGGCAAGCCTGGCTCACTGGGGTGGTCAGGGCTGGGATCAAGGAAGCAAGACCTCCACATGTGAAACCAGCCAGAAAATAAAAATGGAGGTGAAGTAAGGGGAAAGTCTGGGGCTGGAATCAGGGAGACGTCTCCACGTGTGACACCAGCTGGAAGAAAAATGGAAGAGAAGTAAGACTCAGACATGGAGGAAGAGGAAAGAAGTAGAGGATGGGAAGAGGAGTTAACAAATGTTTAGAAAAGGAGTAGATGAAAAAGCTCACCATTAGACAGATGAAGTTTAGGCAGGGTCGGAGAGAGGTTTCTTGGGTTTTTTTTTTTTTTTGGTCTCCTTGTAAAAAGGGCTTAGCTGGTCTGATGGGGTACTTCAGCTCCCTAAAGGGGCTTCTCCCCATCCCAGGTTTAACACCAAATGAAAGGTTATGGAGCCAAACAAAAGGAAAACAGAAGCCTGGCTTGTGCAATTAAAATGGCTTTATTTCACCTGAGAGTAGGTGGGGTAAGAGTTCCAATTCGCTGGGAAGAAATCCACACCACCATATTTTCTTTGTCCATTCATCTGTTGTTGGACCCCTACATTGATTTCCGTGTCTTGACTATTGTGAATAGTGCAGCAATAAACATGGAGGTGCAGATGTCTCTTTGATATCCTGAATTCCTTTCTTTTCCTTTGGATAAATGTTAGAAGTAGGAGTGCTGAATCATCTGGTAGTTCCATTTGTAATTTTTTGGAGAAGCTTCCTTGCTGTTTTTTATAGTGACTTTACTAGTTTACATTCCCACCAGTAGTAAGAATTCTCTTCTCTCCACATCCTCACTAACATTTGTTATTTTTTGTCTTTTTGATAATAGCATCCTAACTGAGATGAGATGATACCTCACTGTGGTGTTGATTTGCATTTACCTAATGATTAGTGACAGCATTTTTTCATCTATCTATTGCCATTTGTATGTCTTCTTTTGAGAAATGTCCATTCAGATCATTTCTCCATTGTTTGTTGTTTTATTCTTGAGATATTTGAGTTCCTTGTATAGGCTAGATATAAATCCCATGGCAGATGTGTAGTTTGCAAATATTTTCTTTCATATTATAGGTTGTGTTTTCATTCTGTTGATCGTTTCTTTTGCTGTGCAGAATATTTTTAGTTTGATATAATAACATTTGTTTATTTTTGCTCTTGTTGCCTATACTTTTTTTTAAACTGGACCACTTTAATGTTTTGTACAATTTAATAAATAGTTCTCTTAATGACTGCAGACATGTAAGGCTGTTTGGTAGCATTCAGAAACATCACAGTAATGCTGGTTTTCTCGATTGTTGTGTCATCTTCAACAAGAAGTTACTTGTGTGAAATGGTTATCAAACCAGTAAGACTGCATTTATGCATCCATCATTTTCAGGATTGTTGGTAACCTGGGCATATTTCTCCCAAATAACCTTGCCCCCCTTGTGTCACAAGGCCCAGCTTGCTCAATGACAGTCCTTTTGGTAATAACACCCAAAACTGTATATAATGGGGATGAGGGATTCTTCTTTACACCAAGTATTGGCAGGCAAAAGGTGGTTTTCAGTTCAGGATGTGTTACATGGGCCTTCTTGAAACACAAGCCCATTGGCCTGATAAATCTTTCATATTTAGGTGGTCTTCTCATAAAGCCATCTCCAACAAAGCAGACTTTAGTAACCATCCTCTTCCATGCCTTCTTCTTTCTCTTTCCTGTTCGAATAACTTTTAATGCTTCTGTTTCTCCCTGGGCACGAACTTTGGTCAGGGACTTCCCATTTTCCCAATTTCTCTTCTCATTTTTGTTTAATCATATTGGAGAGTACTTTGGCTCAGGACTGTTCCTCTCTGTCCATCAGATAGGCAGGTACTGCTCCCTGTAGAGTCTTTTCATCATTCTTTTGTTCGGTGTTTCTCTTTTAATGCATCTTGATAGTCTTTTCCGTTTGTATTTTCTCAGCATGGCGCTGTTTATGGTAGAGCTTAGCCTTCAGACCAATCATCTTCTTTGCCTTCTTTGACCGTTCATGAGCCTCTTGACTTTCTTTTTTTCTCTTTTTCTCATGGTAATCCAAGTGATATCCATAGCGTTTATGGTGTAATTCAATATATTCATTTTGTGGCATGATGATGGTTGGAGAGCTGCCTGGCGCAGCCTCTGAGATACAAGGCACTGTCAACCTTCGGGTCTCATAGATCCAGAAGCCAACTCCACACCTGTTGCCTATACTTTTGAGGTCTTATTCATAAAATATCTTCCTAGACCAACATCCTGAAATGTTTCTCCTGTATTTTCTTCTAGTACTTTAATCGTTTTAGGTCTCACTTTTAGGTTTTTGATCCATTTTGAATTGATTTTCGTACAGGGTGAGAGATGGGTGTAGTTTCATTGTTCTGCACATGGATATCCAGTTTTCCCAGCACCATTTATTGAAGAGGCTGTGCTTTCCTCAGTGAGTATTCTTTGTCAAAAATCACTTGGCTATATACAGTAAAAATGGGGTACATAAAAGAAAGAAAAGAAAAAAAATCAGTTGGCTGTAGATATGTAGATTAATTTCTGTGTTCTCCATTCAGTTCCATTGGTCTATGTATCTGTTTTTGTGCCAGAACCATCTTGTTTTGGCTACTATAGCTTTGCAATATGTTTGAAATCTAGTAGTGTTATGCCTTCTGCTTTGTTCTTTTTGCTCATGGTTGCTGTGACTTCTTTTTGCTGATGATTGGTTTGGCTATTTGGATTTTTCTGTGGTTCTATACAAATTTTAGGACTTTCCCTCTATTTCTGGGGAAAAAATCATTGGTTTTTTAATAAGTTTCAGGCCAAGTTTTTTTTCCTCCTTCAATAGGTCAAAAGGAACTCTCCATGAAACCTTAAGTGTGGGTTGAAGAAGGAGCCACACAGGCAGTAAAAGTAAGTATTTTGGAGCGTCTGAGCCACCAGCTCATATAACTTGCTTGTGCCTTCTGAAGTTGAGTCTGAACTTGTATAAACAATTTCCATTTGATAATGGATTGCTGCTGCAAATGCCTAACCTATAGTCAGGCTTTTTTTTTTTTTTTTTGAGAGAGAGAGAGAGTGTCACTGTGTCATCCTCGGTAGAGTACTGTGGGGTCACAGCTCACAGCAATCTCAAACTCTTGGGCCCAAGTGATTCTCTTTCATCAGCCTCCCAAGTAGCTGGGACTACAGGCACCCACCATAACACCTGGCTATTTTTTATTGTAGTTGTCATTGTTGTTTGGCAGGCCTGAGCTGGGTTCAAACCCGCCAGCCCCGGTGTATGTGCCTGGTGCCCTAGCTGCTGAGCTTTAGGCACTGAGCTGTGGCTAGAATTTTGTTCATAGTGAGTAGCTTACATCATAGCATCATAGCATAACTATCCCATGGTTAAACATTCAGTTTTTTACTAGAGCATAATAGTAAGCTACGAATTGCTTCTCAAGAGGAGAATAATTATCCACAGAGGAGGGCATGGTTCTAATTTCAAATCCTAGTTATCCATCCTGTTGAGGCTTGCCAAAGGAGCCATGTAGAACTCTAACCATGGACACGTTGAGCACTCCTGGATTGACTGGAGTGATAACATTAGTTTCACCATTACCTGGGCCTGCTACAGAGCCTTCTCTTGCTTTAGGCCTCACTTAGATGTAGGAGCCTTCCAAGTTACTTTGGGGTCAGAACAATGCATTTACATGTGGTCTGTGTTGCCTACAAAATCTAAAGATGTCTGGGACCGACACACCACTGATTCTGAACTTAGAGAACAAGGACTCCATAACATTACCTATTTGATATGATGGTCAGCTGTGATTTTGACTGTTTTCTCTTCATTCTTCTTCCTCTTCTTCTTTTGTCTCCATGGCATCTCTTGGTGCGGTGAATTTCCCTTCGCAGTTTAGGTGGTTCTGATGAGTAGAAGTTTCCAGATAGAGAAACAAGAGAGCATTTTAGAAATGAGAGCAGGAGAAGCAAAGGCCTACAAGAATGATAGGTTCGGGGTGCAGCAGTTAGTTCAGTAAGAATAGTTAAGTGGCACTGGGAGTAAAGAGCATAAAGAGTAGGGGTGGCGCCTGTGGCTCAAAGGAGTAGAGGTCTGGCCCATATACTGGAGGTGGTGGGTTCAAACCCAGCCCTGGTCAAAAAATGCAAAAAAAAAAAGCATAAAAAGTAGACTGGTGGGAGATAAAATTGGAAAGATTTGGTAGGGCTACATTATAAGGGGCTATATGTACCATGTGCAGAATGTGGTCAAAATCCTAAGGGCTGAGGGAAACTAGTGACTTTTTCTAAGACTGTGATGTAATCTAATTGTTGTGAGAGATATTCTATGACCATGAGAAGGGAGAATTGGAGATAGGCAACCCTGTTATAGAATTGTTATTTAAGATTACTTAGTAGGCACCCATAGCATAGTGGTTATGGCGCCAGCCATATACACTGAGGCTGGCAGATTTGAACCCAGCCCAGGGCCAGCTGGACAAAAATGACTGCAACAAAAAAATAGCCAGGCTGGGAGGGCAGAGGCCAGATGGCCAACTGCAGCCAGCTTTCCACAGAGGCTCCTGTCCAGGAGAGTTAAAGGACAGAAGTTTACTAAGTAAGCTGAGGTTTGGGGCTGAGCCAAGAGAGAAGGTTGAAGAATACACATCGACCCTGCTAAAGCAAGCTGTGACCCCCAAGGAAACAAACAATAGGTACAAAAATCCATCGCCAAACGGACAGGAGTCCCCTTCTCCATGAGAACAGCTTGAAGTATACTTTCTACAAACAAGTGAGCAGAGTTCAGATATCCTCCTATTTTATCCTATGGGAGAGACCCTCTAAAAACTGGAACTTCTTCCCCAGAAAGGACCTACTCGTGGGCCATGGCACTCTCCTGCCAGGCATAGGACGGTATAAAACTGTATATATTCTCTACCTGCAGTAATGAACTCCCAGCACTCCCCTCCACTCTCACTCCAAGGTCTGGAAGTCTGTCCCCCATGGAGTCCAGATTCCTGAGCATTTTCTTGAGAGGTATGGATAAGGCATGGGCTATTGCAGGTCTGAGTTGATTCTGTGGCATGGGGGTAAGGAGAAGATGGTGTACTGGGGAAGCCATATGGGAGAGGGAGAGGTGGTGCCCCCTGGCACAGAGCAGCAGTGGCAGTGGCAGGAACAATAGGGCTCACAGCTCTTGGGATATTTTGAAGAAACACTCCCTGTCTTTCTGGGCAACCAGAGGAAGCAGGGCATCTTCTCTGGTGGCAGCCACTGGCAGAACAGATCTAGGATAGAAACAGAGGCCCCGTGAGCAAAGGGTATGCCTGAGGCAGTACCTGCCTGGGTGAAGTGCAATGGGGACAGAGATTAGAATACATGCATGACATAAATGGCATACTCCCAGGGTGGAGCTGAGTCAAAAGTGCTGCTTTAGTGAGCCTAAGAAGTACCTGGCCCCCAGGGGATCATACCTGAGACAAAAGCAGGTGGGGCAACTGCACCAGCCCAGGGAGAGGCAGGAACTGAGAGCTGGAGTGTGAGTTCTAACTATGCTCACCCCAACACAGAGTGCAGTGAAGACAGAGATATCAGCTCCAGGCAGTGGCACAGCGCAGGGCTGAGTTTCATTAAGCATCAGAGCTTCCACTAAGCATCTCAGATTGTCAGGCCTCAGCTCCCCCTGCTGAATGGTGGCAGAGTGCGGCAGCCTGGCTGAGGAGACAGATTTCCCTGTGTCTCAGGCAGCTGCAAACCCCTGGATCATCTGCTCATGGAGGAAACTGGGTCACAACCCTGCAGGGGTACTGAGTGTGACAGATGTGCAAGGTGGGGAAGGAGGCATCAACCTTCCCAGACTAATACATTTGCTGGGTGGGTTTTGTTGACTCCATGGAGCACCCGAATGAGTCATACTCAAGCTGCCAGAAGACCCCTGCTATCTAGTAGCCAGAGACCTTTTGAACTCTCCCCTTTGAGACTGGGTGCTGACTGGAACAATTGATTTGCAACTCTTGAACTGGGCTAATCACCCAAGGACTATCCAAAGTGGTATCCTGGATGTATGTTTGTGGGGAAGGTTTGATTTTCCTTTTCCAGTTGTTGCCCCTGGGGGCCAGGGTGACTTAATTGCTAGTATTTCTCCACAGATAGGACTTTAACTCAGAGTAACTGATTCACTAGGGTAGGACAGAGACCAGTTAAAAACAATGCAGAACAACTTAAGCCCCAGCACACCAAGCAGGTCCCCAGTGTCTCAGGCTGTAGCACTGTATGGATCCTTTGCAAAGCTCTAGGGGAAAAGATACAGGCAGCAGTCCCAGCTCTTGGGCAAAAGGCTGGTTAATCACTACTCCAGGAACCCCCAACCCAACTTCACCTTATCTGCTCATCTAGCCAAGTAGTATTAAATAATCATGGGGCAGAATCAGTGGAAAACCTCTAGCAACATGAATAACAGGGGTAGATCAACTGCCCTGTGGAATGACATGGTAGATACAACAGAAGGTCCCATTCATAAATAAATGGCTGAGATGTCAGAAATCGAATTCAGAATTTGAATTGCAAATAAGATTAATAGAATGGAGGTAAAGTTGGAATTAGAAATTCAAGGAGCATTTCAAAAGTTATCTCAAGAATACAATGAATTCAAAGATGAAATCACCAATGATTTTCACACTTTGAGACAAGAACTTGTGGCCCTCAAAGATCTGAGAAATATAGTAGAATCCCTCAGTAACAGAATGGAGCAAGCAGAAGGCAGGATTTCTGACACTGAAGACAAAGCTTTTTTTTTTTTTGAGACAGAGCCTCAAGCTGTCTCCCTGGATAGAGTGCTATGGCTTCACAGCTCACAGCAACCTCTAATTCTTGGGCCCAAGCGAGTCTCTTGCCTCCACATCCCAAGTAGCTGGGATTACAGGTGCCCACCACAATGCCCGGCCATTTTTGGTTGCAGCTGTCATTGTTATTTGGCAGGCCTGGGCTGGATTCAAACCCGCCAGCTCAGGTGTACGTGGCTGGCACCTTAACCTCTTGAGCCATAGGCGCCAAGCCCAGTTTTTCTGTTTTTAGTAGAGATGGGGGTCTTGCTTTTGCTCAGGCTAGTCTCAAACTCCTGAGTTCAAGCAATCCACCCACTTCGGCCTCCCAGAATGCTCGGATTACAGGCGTGA
>CAUYON010026486.1:0-16002 GCA_963573935.1 Arctocebus calabarensis | reverse complement strand
GAGTCTTCGCCCTTTTTCCCTAACAGCAGTTAGAGTTTCTACTTGGAGATGGAGAATTGATGCAGGACATTTGGCGCCCTAGCCAGCTCAGTGGAGCTGGTGGACCTGCCGCCTCCTCCTTGGTGGTATCAGTGATGCGGCAGCCAGCTGAAGAACCAGCGGGCTGGATGACAGGCAAGGAGGGGAACCTCCAACTCCCACCAGAGGCTCCAATAGCCAAAAAGCCCAGACAACTGCCGAGGAGACACCTGTGCCTTGGTGTCTCCTTCACTTTACACTTAGGACTAAATGTGGAACCCCCACTTCCTATGCCTAGGTCAATTTCATGTGAATTTCCTAGGCCTCAGTTCCATGAATGGACTGTGTCCATTCACTGATACATTCATTCACTTTGCCCTGGGGGAAGGGACTGTGTTCATTCGTTTCCTGGCCAAGGAACCCATACACCTATATATACCCCGAGACTAAAAGCCTAAAGGGGAAGATGGGGAAAGACTGGGAGAGAAACGGAGAGAGCTTTTCTCTCCCCACTGGAGTTCTCTCTCTCTACCAGAAGCTTTAGTGTTTTCTGTATTCTTTTCAATAAATAAATTCTGTCTTACCACTGGGGGAAAAAAAAAAAAGAAAGAAAATGCCACGAAGGCTATGTTAAACAGTCTGATGAAAACATTTCAGATTGTATATGAAACCAGCACACTGTACCCTTTGATTGCACTAATGTACACAGCTGTGATTTAATAAAAAAAAAAAAAAAATGGAGAATTTATAGCCTTTGTATTAACCTGGATGAAAGTGGAACACATTCTTCTTAGTAAAGCATCACAAGAATGAAGAAGCATGAATCCCATGTACTCAATTTTGATATGAGGACAATTAATGACAATTAATGACACGGTGGGGTGGGGGAAGGGGAGAGCAGAGAGAGAAAGAGGGAGGGAGAGGTGGGGAAAGGAAAAGCAGAGAGAAGGAAGGAGCGAGGAGGGTGGGGCCTTGGTGTGTGTCACACCTTTTGGGGACAAAACATAATTGTAAGAGCGACTTTACCTAACAAATGCAATCAGTGTAACCTGGTTTCTTGTACCCTCAATGAATCCCCAACAATAAAAAAAAAGATAAAATATGGTAAACCTGTGTAGGGCACCAATTTACCATGAATGGAGCTTGCAGGACTAAGAAGTACCTCTGGGTGTGTCAGTGAGTGATAATGGTGAGTGAATGTGAGGGCCCAGGACATTATTGCACATTACGGCAGTCTTTATAAACAATGGATACTTAGGGTACACTAAATTTATATAATTTTTTTTCTTTTCTCAACAGTAAATTAATCTCAGCTTACTATAACTTTTTGGCTCTTTTGCATAACAGTTAAAACACAGAAACTGTACAGATGTGGAAAAATATTTTCTTTCTTTATATCTTTATTCTATAACCTTTTTTTCTACTTAAAAATTTTAATTTTACTTTTCTTACTTAAAAAAATTTTTTTTATTAAAAACTAAGATACAAACATACACATTAGCCTATGTCAGGACCATCAGTATTATTGTCTTCTAGCCTTCACAGCTTGTTCCACTGCAAGGTCTTCACCGGCAGTAACTTCAAAGAACTCAAATCAGACCTCCTGTTGGATCCTACAATCCCATTACTAGGCATCTACCCAGAAGAAGAAAGTCATTTTATCATAAAGACATTAGGACAAGATTGTTTACTGCAGCTCAATTTACAATTGCCAAGATGTAGAAACAACCTAAATGCCCATTAATCCAGGAATGGATTAACAAATTTTAGCATATGTATACCATGGAATACTATTCAGCCATAAAAAGATGGCGACTTTACATCTTTCATATTAACCTGAATGGAGCTGAAATACAGTCTTCTTAGTAAAGTATCACAAGACTGGAAAAGCAAATATCCAATGTACTCAATACTCATATGAAGATAGCAGATGATCTAATACATGCTCATATAAGAGAAAAACTCAATTCAATTCAAGTTGGGGGGAGAGCAACAAGGGAAAGGGGATGGGGGTTAAGAGGAGAGGATTGGTGTGCTACCACTTAATGGGTACAATGTAAAGGTATATGGCATACTTCTTGAGGGCAGGACACAACTATAAGAGGGACTCTACCTTACAAATGCAAATACTGTAACCTAATTGCACTCCCAAATTAACCTGAAATAAAAAAAAACAGTAAAAATAAAACAATAAAAAGTCTAGTATAATAAATACATTAAACCAGTAACATAGTCTATTTTTATTGCTATCGAATACTGTGTACTACACATAATTATATGTGCTATACTTTGACACAACTGGCAGTATAGTAGATTTGTTTACACCAGCATCACCACAAACACCCAAGTGTTGCAACATCATTGTGTCTATACCACTAGGCAATAGAAATTTTTTAGCTTCATTATAATCCTGTTACCACTGTCATATATGCAGTCTGTTGTTGACTAAAACATCATTATGTGGCACATGACTTTATTTCATTTCCCATATACACAACTTTCTTCAAGGATATCTAAGAGTTTATTTAAACTACAACAACATATGTAGCAAACCTAAGGACCTCCATTCCCTACCAATGACATGCAGTAATATTTTTACAAGGCATAGAAGTACATTAAACATAAATAAACAAAAATAGATTATCTAATGTGTATGTATGTGTGTGTACGAATACAGTGATATATGAGTACCGTGGGGGGAAAACAAACAAACAAATATACATATGTATATAGAGTGAATATGAGAATGCTAAAGTCCTCTTGGACCTTTATTCATTGTTGTAACCTCTGTGCCAAGAATAAGGTCTGGATATAATAGATACCCAATAAATATTTCTTTTTTTTTTTTTTTGTGGAGACAGAGTCTCACTTTATCGCCCTGGGTAGAGTGTCGTGGCTTCACACAGCTCACAGCAACCTCCAACTCCTGGGCTTAGGCAATTCTCTTGCCTCAGCCTCCCGAGTAGCTGGGACTACAGGCACCTGCCACAGTGCACGGCTATTTTTCTGTTTTTGCAGTTTGGCCGAGGCTGGGCTTGAACCTGCCACCTTTGGCATATAGGGCCGGTGCCCTACTCGCTGAGCCACAGGGGCCGCCCCCAATAAATATTTCTTGAAAGACCAAACAAGTAAATATTTAGGGCTGAAAGAAAAAGCAGTAAACCTGTATAGGTACCTATAATAAGGAAAGAAATTGAATAAGTAATTAAAAAAATTCCCACAAAGAAAAACCCGGGACCAGATAGCTTCAATGATGAATTCTACCAAATATTTAAAAAAGTATTCATACTAATCCTTTGCAAACTCTTCCACAAAATAAAAGAGGTGGAGGAAACACATCCCAACTTGAGTTCTATGGGAACTCTATTGAGTTCAATATTATCTAGATACCAAAACCAGACAAAGACATAATAAGAAAACTAGAGACTAACATCTCTTATGAATATAAATGCAAAGTACATACAATATACTAGCAGACTGAATCCAGCAACATATAAAAAGGATTATATATCATGACAAGGAAGGATGTATCCCAGGAATGGAAGGTTGGTTTAACACCTGAAAATCAATCAATGTAACATACCATGCTAATAGAATAAAGGAGAAAAAACTCACACAATCATTTCAAAATAGATGCAGGAAAAAAATTTGAGAAAATCCAATACTTTTTTATAAAAATAACACACAAGGACATCTTCAACCTGATAAAAATCTATATAGGCTCAGTGCCTGTGGCTCAATGGGCTGAGGCGCCAGCCACATACACCTGAGCTCGCGGATTCAAATCCAGGTTAGACCTGCCAAACAACAATGGTGGCTGCAACCAAAAAAAAAAAAAAAAAAAAATGGCCGGGCGTTGTGGCGGGCGCCTGTAGTCCCAGCTACTTGGGAGGCAGAGGCAGGAGACTCGCTTGAGCCCAGGAATTGAAGGTTGCTGTGAGCTGTGATGCCACGGCACTCT
This sequence comes from Arctocebus calabarensis, assembly GCA_963573935.1. Lineage (NCBI taxonomy): Eukaryota > Metazoa > Chordata > Mammalia > Primates > Lorisidae > Arctocebus > Arctocebus calabarensis. The sequence continues at coordinate 12,023 of CAUYON010026486.1, read as the reverse complement.
GTCCAGGGTGACAGCTTGAGGCTCTGTCTCAAAAAAAAAAAAAAAAAAAGAATATCTATATAAAACCAAGAGCTAACATCACACTTAATGACAAAAGACTGGATGTTTCTCTCCTGCTATCAGGAACAAGACAAAGATTTCTGTTCTTGCCATTTCTATTCTACATTGTTCTAGGGGTTGTAATCAGGAAAATGAGAAAGAATAAAGAGATAAAAATATCTGGATTGGAAGAAAAGAAAGAAAACTGTCTCTGTTCACATAATCTTATATACTGAGAAGTCTAAGGAATTTACAATCTCCCAAACCCAAACCCCAAACTATTAGAACTAATATATTAGTATACCAGTCAGCAATGTTACAAGGATCAGTATATAAAAAATAATTACATTTCTATATACTAGCAATGAAAAATCCAACAATAAAATTAAGAAAACAATTCTATTTACAGTATCATAAAAAATATTAAAATACTGGGTGGTGCGTGTGCCTCAAAGGAGCGGGGCACCGGCCCCATATGCTGGAGGTGGTGGGTTCAAACCCACCTCTGGCCAAAAACTGCAATAAAATAAAATAAAATAAAATAAAATATTTTGGAATACATTTAAGAAAACAAGTTTAAGACTTGTTTAGTGAAAAGTGGAAAATTATGCTGGAAGATATTAAAGAAGACTTAAGTGAATGGAAAAGTTCATGGATCAGAGACTTAATATTGTTAAGCTGGATATACCCCCAAATTGATCTACAGATTGGTAATCTCTTTCAAAATTCCAGCTGGCTTTCTTGCAGAATTTGGTAGGCTGATTCTAAAATTCATATGGGAATATGAGAGACCTGGAGTAGCTTAAAAAAGTCTTGAAGAAGAACAAAGTTGAAAATTACACTTTTTAATTTTAAAACTTATTATAAAACTATAGTAACCAAGACTGCATGGTACTGGCATTAAGAATAGAAATATACATGCATAGAATAGATCCGAGAGTCCAGAAACAGATTATTATATTTACCGTCAGCATGACAAGGTTGCTAAGAATTTGATGGGGAAAACAGTCTTTTCAACAAGCAATGTTAGGGCAACTAGATCTCCACAAGCAAAATAATGAAAGTGGACTCCCAAACTACACTACATAAATTAACTAAAAATGTTAACAAAAATTTAAATGCAAGAACTGTAACTAAAAAAATCTTAGAAAAAAATAGAAATAAATCTTTCCAACCTTGGTTTAGGCAATGGTTTTTTAGATGATACCTAAAGTACAAGTGACAGAAGTGACAGAAGAATAACAGATACCCTGGAAGTCAATAAAATTAAGAACTTTTGTGCTTTAAGGACATTTTTATAAGAAAGCGAAAAGACAATCCATACAATGGAAGACAAATGCTCAAATTATATATCTGATAAGAGACTTGTATCTAGAATTTTTAAGAACTCTTACAAAAAAGGATAAAAATGCAAATAAAAATGTGCAAAAGAAAAGATGCATCATCACTCCTGAGGTAAATGCAAACCAAAACCACAACAAGATACCACTACACATCCACCAGGCTAGTGGTGATTAAAAAATACAGATAAGTTTTGGTGAGGATGTGGAGAAATTCAGATGCTAATACATTGCTAGCAGGAATCCAAAATGGTGCAGCCACCTTGGGAAAATATTTTGGTAGTTCATCAAAAAATTAAACATAAAGTTACCAGATGACCCATCATTTCTACTCCTAGAGATACATCCAAGAAAAATGGAAACATGTCTACATCCAAGAAAAATGGAAACATGTCTACACAAAAAATTGTACACAAATGTTTGCAGCAGCATTATTCACAATAGCAAAAAAGTACAAACAACCCAAATGTTCATCACCCGTTGAACAAAATAAACGAAATGTGGTATAGGCATCTAAGTGAGTATACTCAGCCATAAAGAGAATGAAGTACTGACACATGCTACAGTAAAGACCACATACCATATATTTTATGATTTCACTTACATGAAATGTCCAGAAACATATAAAGGCATAGAGACAGAAAGGAGATTGGTGGTTGCCAGGGGGTGGGGGATGGGATTGAGAATGACTACTAATGGGTTTCTCTTTGGAGTGATAAACATGTTTTGAAATTGGATAGTGGTGATGGTTGCAAAATTCTATGAACATATTAAAACTCATTTAACTGTACACTCTAAGAAGACAAATGTTATACTACATAAATGCTATCTCAATAAAGCAAATCAATAGTCCTTTTTAAGAAACTACCATAAATTCAGGTTTTAGTCACATGTTCCCAATTCCTCTGTGCCCTTAAACATCACCAAGGATATGGGGGCTTGGTATTTACTGAAGTCTTCTGTGGTGGTGAAGCCTCCTTCTTAAGACTTGCCCCAGACCTATTTTCCCTTGGCTAATGTGAGAAGTCAGACTATGGTTTATTTACAAGATGATAGAAGTATGCTTTGTAACAAATCCTCAGTTGATGACCCAGACCTTTCAGAGATGAAGTGCCATGGAAATGGCTGGAAGCAATGAAGTGTACCAACTCAGGTCTTTGTCATCCTTGCCTGTCTACTGTGATGGTCTTCTGTTATCACTGGCTCTAGTTTTGTCTTCCACACCACACTTGACACTAGAGAGATTTTTTTCCCAAACACCAAAGCTGATTATGGCACTTCTGATTTAAATAAAATCCTGGCCTAAAGATCAAATCCAAGCCTTCAAGCACAAATAAGTCTTTCACGTCCTGGCCCTGGTACACCTGTTTCTCTTGTAGTATTTTTCACTGGCATCCTAAGATACAGCTACCAAACTGCTTGCAGTTTCTACAGCACTGTTGGCTACTTTATGCTTCCTCTGTCCTTTGAGTCTTTGTTCATACTGATCTTTTTCCATGAATAGTTTCCCACTCCTCTCATCTTTAAACATTCTGTCTCTGGAAATTGTTCCATATTAACCTCCCCCAAACTAACCTCTCTTTCCTTGAGATCTCAGAAATATTCCTGTGAACATTTCTAAAAACTTACAACATTTGAGTTGTGCCCCTCCCTCTGAATTCCCTACTGGTTTGCTCATTGAGGACATGGCCTGTGTCTCATTTGTATACCCAAGGCCAAGCAAAGAATCTGGCTGAGAGTTGAACAAAGTAAATAAAAATCTAGAAACATGAACCTATTCTTGCCTATTCCAATGTGGGCCCTCAAAGAGAGGCTTTCTGGGCTGCTGTTTTCTACCCAGTTTTCCAAATTAGAACAAACTAGAAAAATCACAAACACAGGAGAAATAGAGAATTGTTAAAGTACTTTTTTTTTCTTTTATTATCTCAGAACTGGCAAGTGAGGCAAGGTCTTACATCAGCACCTCCTTACTGCTTATCAGAGGAGCTAAAAGATGGCTGATCATGCTATATTCTACCAACTACAGAATAAAGTTCAAACTCCTCAGCAAGTTGGTCAAGGCTCCCTATCTTATCTATCGCTATTTCTCAGCAACACTTCCACATGAATCATTTACTTCCTGTTCTTTTAATATAATTCATTTAATTTTTTTTCCTTTTTACCTTAGTAAATGTGTTCTGTCCTTGGACCAGCTCAAATGGTCCTTCTTTACTGAAGTCTTCCCTACTCTATTCTCCTCTACCTCAAGTAATAAGCCATTACTTCTTCCTCTGTGTTCTCTCAGAACTTTTTGTTCTATTAAGACAGTGTTTCTCAACCTTCCTAATGCCGTGGCCCTTTAATATGGTTTCTGTGGGTCACAACCCATAGGTTGAGAACCGCTGTATTAGAGCATTGTTAGCCTTTTATAATGTGTATATAGAGTATGTTTATTACATTCCCCCCTGAAGCTGGTGTGGTGTGCAGCAGACAGCAGATGTACAGTGGCTGCCACACTGAGGGATAGAGAGTCAACAGAGTTGATCATCATTCCAAAATGGAAATGGACATTCAGAGAAGGAAATAAAGATAAGTAACAAAGCTTCTCTTCCCAAATAGCAGGATCTCCTGGGAGTTAAGGAGATTTCCACACGAGAATCAGAAACTTATGTGTTCCAAATGAAACCACAAACATTCCATAGCCCACATGAAACCACAAACATTCCATAGCCCACGCAAGTAGGTCGAGCCATTCTCCTAAGTTTGAAAAGTGTTTCGTGTTTTTAAATTTTTTTCTTCCAAGAAAGACAAGTTCTCCTAACTGAATTCCAATCATTTAGGTCAATGTTTTAAAAGCTTGGTATCTTAGCTGATTTTATTTTAAACTTTTAATCCTGAACATTCCTCTCAAGCCTCTGGGGCCAGACACCAAGCTCAGCTTTCAGCAGGCCTGATATAGCATCACATACTCTACATTTTTGTGGCATAGCAGCTCCCTTAACAAAGGGAAAAAAGAAAGTATGTTTTAAATCTTGCCTTCCTATATGCTAAAAAAGTTCCTTTGGACAGATAATGTTTGACTAAACCAAACTCAAAACTTAGCTTTCTTCTCTCTCTCTTTTCTTTGGGGGAGGGGGGTACAGTAAGCGGTATAGAATGTCACTCTTTTGCCCTGAGTAGAACGCTGTGGAGTCCTAGCTCACAGCAACTTCAACTCTTGGGCTTACGTGATCCCCTTGCCTCAGCCTCCAGGTACCCACCACAAGGCCCAGCTAGTTTTCTACTTTTAGTAGAGACAGGGTCTTGCTTTTGCTCAGGGTGGTCATAAACTCCTGAGCTCAAGTGATCCACCCACCTCTGCCTGCCAGAGTACAGGGATTTACAAGCATGAGACACTGCGCTGGTCCACTTTCCTCCCTTTTTGAGCTTCCCTACTCTACCTCTTTACTTTGTCCACACTTAAAAATGTTTCTGGATTGAAAGACAAGGAAGGCTCTGTATCAGGTTCTGAATATGCCTTGGTAATCATTATAATCTCAGGGTGCTAGAGATTAAAGGCACTTAAGAATGACCCACTTAGACAAAACTAGCATGCTAATGACTATAAGTAACTCCTTATTCCAGGAAGACATGAATGGCGTCATTTCCTGGTTCATCTCCCTCCTGTCAACTCATGGGTAGCTACCAGAATGACCTTTTTAAAAATCCTAATGTGCTTCTATTCAAAAAGTGTTTCTCCATTTCCTCCAAGTGAATGTTACACTGTTTTGTGATCCTCTCCCAGACTCCTCCAAATAAATATCTATTATTTATCACATGGCCTCCTAAGACTCTAGCCCTAAGTCTCTCTCTCCCAAAGACTAGGAGTTCTTGAAGACCAGATTAGTATTCCTAGCATTCAGCCTGGTACTGGGGAGATAGTTGGTTTTCAATAAATGTTTGCTGAATTAAAGTATTAAGGCCCAAATAAATAGAACGCAGCTCCTATTTAAATTGTATTTTCAATCTTTGTCCCTAACCCCTTGTTCCCCCCACCCTTGACTCAAAGCAAGCAATACAGATGAGAATGGAAAGGGAGAAGACAAAAGAAGAGATGATCATCGCCAAACTAGGAGACATACACTAGAGTTTATAGATAGGGATGCCACACACCACTACTGCACATCAGCTTTGTCAAGTGGCTTCTATAGTGGCTGAACCTAGTGCTGGCGCCTGAACTTGTTGGCAAGCATCAGCAGTTTAGGGGGAAGGGTCTTTATCTACCTTGCCATTATTACTGTGCTGGGGGCCATCATAGTCAAATATAAGTAAAAACTGGGATACCACAGGGCATATCAATTTCATACCAAGCAATAAAACAAACCTGATGTCCAAAGACTTCTGGAGCCTAAAATAAATGAATACGCAGGCCATTTTAAAGTATGTCAGTGATACAGGAGCTGAATCAATTTTTGTTAAGTCCTCATTAGTGGAAACCACTCCAAAAATAAAGATAATTTATTTGGGGATAAGTTATCTATGTAATTTGAATATTGTACTCTGTCAACTAATTCTAGTACATGTAAACTATTTTTAAATGTAAATGCAGCTAACTTAGGGACACAGTTTATGATTTCTTTAAAAATAGAAATAACCACAATTTTAGGAAGTATAACAACTGCTCAAACAAATGTTAAAAGCTGTCATCAACCTCAGTTTAAAAAAAAAATCCAGATAATCTAAAATTGTGCAATTCTTTAATCTTTGGTTCAAATTATTAACTTTGCAGTGTGTAGAATGATGTCTGCACAATAATTATTTGTTGAGTAAATGAATAAACAATAAAACGATAATGTACTTTTCATAAAGTTTTTTTAAAAGCTGGCATTTATACTAACATTATTCCATAATTACAACATCAGGCCAGCAATGCAATGAGATTCCTTTTTTTTTTTTTGTAGAGACAGGAGACAGAGTCTCACTTTATCGCCCTCAGTAGAGTGCCGTGTCATCACACAACTTACAGCAACCTCCAACTCCTGGACTTAGGCAATTCTCTTGCCTCAGCCTCCGGAGTAGCTGGGACCACAGGTCCCCGCCACAATTCCCAGCTAGAGATTCCTTTAAGTATATTCACTTCTTAAAATTTAACACTGACAATCAATATACTGCCAAACGAAGTTCTGGAGACAGGAGACTTTTAAGTGTTTTCTTTCACTGTGTGAGGTTGTAGTCTTAAGGAGATGCTCAAAGTAAATTAAAAATTTGACAGCTTTTTATGGGGATATACAAAAAGGGAACACAGGCATGGTTTATATAATTCCTTAATTAGGAAACTGTAAATTAAGTCCCATATTAGAAAAAGAAAAGCCAGCTAGTTAATGGAGCACATAAACTGTGACTTGTAATTTTCCTTCATGAACTTTCCTGAGCAGAGCCAGATTTCAATAATCTGGTGATCTTCTGAAGAAAAACCCAAAGTCATTTTTAGCTCATTAATTCAAATACATTCTTAACACCTACTGTGTGCTTTAGATAATGTGGTAGGTTGTTGGGACACAGAAAGAAGAGCAAGCCAAAAATCTGTTGAGTAAAAAGGAAACTTGATAGACCTTTCCAAAATGCAATGTACAGAGTACCTGGTTACAAAGTGAATGAAGGAGAGCTAAAGTCATCAACTCATTTCTACCAGAGTAGAACTCACGACATGCTCCTTTTATTATCAGGCTGATAATGTAATCAGATATGCCTCATTAAAAAAATGAGTGATCTTTCTTCTAGATGTTTTGAGATAGACATAAAACACATAAGGAAAATATTGAAGGTCTAAAAAAAACATTCTATCATTCTTTGGGAAATCATTGTGGATCAGTGATCTCACATGACCATCAACCAGAATAAAACTATCACTATTCTAGAGATAACCTTCTTAAGGACTTGCATAAAGACTAATGTGGTTTTTGCACAACATATAAGACAACGTACATTCCCAAGCAGTGCTGTCCAATAGAATTTTGTATGAAAATGGGAATGTTCTGTATCTGCACTGCCCATTATAGAAGCTACCAGCCCCATGTGGCTATTGGGTACCTTAATAAGACTGAGGAATTGGATTTTTATTTTTATTTTAATAAATTGATATTTAAATAGCCAGATATGGTTAGTAGTTATCCTATGTGCACTGGATAGTGCAGCCCTAAGACCTAATAATTAACTCAATTATGAACAAAATAAAGTTTGCTTTATTTATTTTAAGGACAAGCAAAATGACATATGGATTAACCCTAGAGAGTGACACGCTAAGGTTAAAAAAAAAGTAAGGGGTTAAATCAGTAGCTTTTTGTGGGAATGGTTCTATCATAACAACTCTTGTTGCATCAGAGTGCAGTAATGAAACTGCCTGGAGGGTAGAGGTCTAAAGGAGATTCAGAAGGAGGGTAACCAATGCTGATTCTAGTTAAGTTATTTAAAAATTTGACAGCTTTTTATGGGGATATACAAAAGAAATATATAATTGGCAGATCCTGAGGAATTGGATATGCACAGTCCCATTACTTCTATTTGTCATCTCTCTGGTCCCTCTTAGCCCATTTTGGGGTCCTATAGCTCAATTTGTGTTTCACACCTTGGGGTCACTAGTTGTGCAGATAACCCTCAATTCATCGGATTTCCATTTTGTTGTTCTGATTATTCAATGCCATTTAAAAAACATTATTTTTGGTAGTTTTTGGCCAGGGCTGGGTTTGAACCCACCACCTCTGGTATATGGGGCCTACTCCTTTAGCCACAGGCACCACCCTAAAAAACATTTTTAATCCTTTTTGCTTTTTTCTACATTTTCTAGTTAGCACATTGGACATATGTGAAGGAGAAAGAAGAGTATACTTTTAGGGAGAAATAAAGGCACTTCACAACAATTAAGCACTTCTATGTCCCAAGTACTACTTCTCCCACCAGCTCTATTTCCTCATTTCAGATGTAGAAATTGAAATTCAAAGATGTTAAGTAGCCAGTTCACAATCTTGCAGGTGGGCAGTGACACAGCTATGAGATGAGCCTAAATCTTTCCGAGCTCCCCCACACCAATCTCTCTCCTTGCTAGATCACGCAGCTTCCTAGGCCAACTTTACAATGTAATTTTCAGAAATAAATTCCACAGTAAAAAGAGGGTAACCCTGAACTTTCTTCCCTTAGTTTCTTCCATATCTGTCCATCTATCCTCTGCAATATTTAGAAGGAAGAAAAGAAAGAAGGGAGGGAGGGAGGGAGGGAGGGAGGGAGGAAGGAAGGAAGGAAGGAAGGAAGGAAGGAAGGAAGGAAAGAAGGAAGGAAGGAAGGAGAGAAAATGCAAGCAAGCAGGCAGGTAGGCAGAAGGTTTTTATGGAATGGTTTTGGAATATTTAAAAGGATCTACAGCTATTGCATTTAGAGTTTTTCTTGCTTTTTACTTCTGAAACACACCATTTAAAAAAAGTTACTAAGGATTTACATTATGACAAATTACTCAAAGGAAAACTGTGTGCAAATGATTTATTAAAAGTATTAATAAAGGGAAAGTTCCAAATGGCACCTAAAATACTTGTTCCATTAGCAACAATAAAACAAAAATTAGAATAAAACAACAAAACATCAGCTTAGAACTGACCAAGTTAACCCTATCTATTACCTTTCCAAAAAAAGCAACTAACCATGTATCATACCCTATGGAGTTAAATACATAGTTACTTAAGCACTGAAGGAAAATTGGCCAACATTTTATGGGCATAACATACTATTGAATGTAAAGCAAGTAGGTAGAAAGCAAGCTATTTTTCTGATAGGACATCTATAACCTAGTGTTCTTGTACACTAAGTAACCATAATGTTTTTAAAAGTCTTAAATTTTGTGTCTGAAAGTAGATGACTTAAAAAAGGGAGGGTAGTAGGATTTCCGTAGTTTACAACAATTTAGTGATTAAGAGCCTTCTAGTCTACTGGCTAAGACTGACCAGGTTCCAATCTTGGTTCAACTCTTATTGATTCTGTGACTTTGGGCAAGGTACTTTGTCTCACTTTTCTCATCTGAAAAATGAGAATAATAATTCCTAAGGTGGTTGTAAGGAATAAATGAACTAATATATGTAAAGTATTTGGGATATTCATGGAGGCCATGCTTTATTTTTCCTACCAATCTTCTAACAGAGAAGATGGATAAATTAACTCTAATTTTGGCTAATGAGAATTTTTAAAGAGATGGTCACAAAATACTATACAGTTAGTAAAAATTATTATATATTTTCCTGAAGATGTAAAGAAAGAAATTTTGGTATAGAAAACATCTGATTATAATTCCTGATATACTATGCTGTCTAAAAGAATACAGTAAGTAAACTAAATTTTTTTACCTTCTAATGTGCTTCATAAAATATAAAAGAATGGAAAAAAGTCCGGCAAGCTGTTTGAGTATGAAATCTATTTCAATTAGAAAATGGTATTCAAGATAGTTTCTTGAATAAAGTATAGCATGCTTCTTCTACTACTGAATCATAAAAGGCTTTTAGAACTTTTCCCTACAGAATTTATTTTCAACTGCATGTGGGTTGTTACTATTTAATTTTCTGAAAGGAGACATTAAAGTATTTCTCCTACAATATTACCTCAAACTTTTGGCCTTCTTAAGGACTCTTTCATTCCCAAGTATACTAGCTGATCTTAGCATGATTTTTCTTTACAATAACCTGATGGAAGAAAAAGACAAAGAAGAAAGGAGTTGAGATACCAGGTAGAAGAATGCTTCAATGACATATGCCACTGGTTTCCAAATAGGGTCTCAGGAGTGGTAGTTCATAAGAACCTTGCTTGTGCTCTGCATGTAGTAGTCCATATTATTCATCTCTTTCCTGACTTCATGGGAGAAGAGCTCTGAGAAATCTTTATCCTGCCTCAGGCTTTGCTTTGCAGAAGGAAGGAAACTGTGTGACACTCAAGGAAAGGAAATAGATCAGAAGTCATGAAGTATTCAAGGAAGAAGAGTGAAGATGATCAGAGAACTGAAGAATCTTTGCACTGGCAAGAATTCAGGTCAACTCTATTTGCAGTGCAGCACTGTTCTTCACAGCATCTCTGAGCTTGTCAACCTCTGCCTAAATACTTCCAAAGATAGGGATCTTACTTCCTCAAGTTTGCTTGATTTAAGCTAGAAATCTGGGATACATCGTAGATTCTTCACATTACCCAACCTTGTTTATTTTCCCTCTTAAATTTCTATCAAATCTGTCTCTACGGTCCCCTCTCCCATTATTTTAGTTGAGACTTCCTCTTCCCATCCTCTCATGCAGCCCTGCAATGATATTCCATCTACCAATTTCTTGCCACCAAATAGTCCATCCTCATATGTATTTTGTTTAGCACAAAACACAAGATATTGGCTAACTTTCCACAGTTGGGCAACATTAAACACTCATAGTACCCACAAGTACCAGGCTGTTTCACATTTCCACAGTTTTGTTCATATCATTGCCTCTGATTTGAATGCTCTTTCTTCCCTCTGTCAACCAGATAAATCAGTTCAGAAATTATTTCCAGCAATGCATCTTTTGACACCCCCCCCACGTAACATCAAGACTATTCCATGTATGCTTCTATCATTGCATTTACCATATTATACTGAAATCATTAACAAGTTTACCTCTTTTTCCCCAAGTAAGTCCTTCAAGGCAGGGACCATGTCAGCACTCCTAACACATGGCAAAGGCTCATGGTAGTAAGTATTTAATACATGCCTGATAAACATTAGAGCTTTTTTCTTATATGAGTTAAAATTTGTAACTCCAGGCCAAGCACAGTGGCTCATGCCTATAATCTTAGCACTTTGGAAAGTCAATACGGGAGGATTGGTTGAGCCCAGGAGTTTGAGACAAGCCTGAGTAACATTCTTTACAAAAATCTTAAAAATTGGCTTGGCGCCTGTGGCTCAACGGGCTAAGGCGCCAGCCACGTACACCTGAGCTGGCGGGTTCGAATCCAGCCCCAGGACCCACCAAACAACAATGACGGCTGCAACCAAAAAATGGCCGGGCATTGTGGCGGGCGCCTGTGGTCCCAGCTACTTGGGAGGCGGAGGCAGGAGACTCGCTTGAGCCCAGGAATTGGAGGTTGCTGTGAGCTGTGATGCCATGGCACTCTATCCAGGGTGACAGCTTGAGGCTCTGTCTCAAAAAAAAAAAAGGATAACTTAAGTTCTTTACCCAGCCCTGTTTCCCAATGCCACCACTAGGCAAGTAACTAGAATCTCAGGACACTCAATACTAACACCAGCCTAGCTGCTTCTAACTGAACTGCTCCTGTGACCCAGGAGCGATGAACTGAAACATAAAGGGATTGAATAGAAAGCCGAGTTAAGTGGAGGAATAAAAGATCACGTAAGAGGCTCAAAAGTGGGCTACATGGGCTCGGCGCCTGTGGCTCAACGGGCTAAGGCGCCAGCCACGTACACCTAAGCTGGCGGGTTCGAATCCAGCCTCGGCCTGCCGAACAACAATCATGGCTGCAACCAAAAAATGGCCAGGCGTTGTGGTGGGCGCCTATAGTCCCAGCTACTTGGGAGGCAGAGGCAAGAGACTCGCTTGAGCCCAGGAATTGGAGGTTGCTGTGAGCTGTGATGCCACAGCACTCTATCCAGGGTGACAGCTTGAGGATCTGTCTCAA
>CAUYON010026485.1:0-74455 GCA_963573935.1 Arctocebus calabarensis | reverse complement strand
TTGTTGTTGTTGAATCATAGTTGTGTACATTAGTTCAACCATGGGGTACAGTGTGGGGGCTTCACATGCAATCTGAGATATTTTATCAACCTGATTGACATACCATTTATGATATTTTCTCGTTTACTATATGAAAACATTTTTGATCCTAGTTTAGAAGTTTTCTCGTGACCCTTTGAATATGTACCACACATTGGAGATGGGACAAAGGGTGAGATAAATATTTTTTGAATAACTAAAATGTTTCTATAGGTTAGAAGAATGAGAAGACCTAGTTTTCTTTTTTCTTTTTTTCTTTTTTTTTTTTTTGGATAGAGAATGAGAAACCACTGAAGGTTGCTGAGTCCTGAGTCACAGACGGTCGTGATAAATAGAAAAATCTGACAGAGATACATAGGGGAACTCAGGAGGGAGAAAAAGTGGAGAGGCAGAGTCACTCAGGAGACTACGGAAGGAGTTCAAAGAGCTTTATAAAGGACATGTGGCTCTATTTTGTTAGAGTGATGAGGAAATGGGGTAGAAGGCAGCTTGAAAGAATTCAGACAGAATGGACAGCAAGGAACTCACAGCAGCAGTCACCTCCCGGCTGTCCCAATGTGAATGTCTGAAGGGAAGTCCAGGCAGGGCTGGAGCCGGAGGCAGCAGGAGGATCCATCAAATACAGGGTACTTTCCAGAATGGGGAATCCGGACCTGAATTGTAGACAAAGGAGGGGCCAGCAGGTAGAGAGATTCTGAGGTGCTGGAGAAGAGAGGGCAGTAATTTGCAAGAGCAAGGACATGGGGACTAAATGGGCCAGCATGGAAAACAGTGAAGGACGCAGCTGCCTTGAGATGGGAAAGGAAGAGAGAGCAGTAGAGGCCTGTGAAAGAGAGAAGGAATGCCGAGGGAGACTGGCCCGGACCCAGCGGTTCTTTCTCAGCAAGGCAGGAACAGAGCTGGGGACTCCCAGGGGAGAGCATCAGTGTTGGAAGGAAAGTTGGAAACGCTCCCTGTGCTCTAGGTGTGTGGAAATCCACAGAGGATGAATAAGTACCACTCACCACGCAGGGCAGTGAGCATCACAAGTCTAAATTCACAGACGTGGGAATGAGCAATATTTGGAGTCAGGGGGCAAGAGGAGAGAGACCAGGGGTCAAGCACAATCCCAAGCTGGGCAAGCTGTGGCTTGGGTGGAGAATCGCAGAGTTTCAGCAGGGGGAGGGTTAGAGCCTCCAATCACGGCATCCTGATGGCACAAGAAAGGACACTGGGGGCAGAAAAAAAAATAACTGACTCACTCAATTATTCTGGAAGTTCTCAGTGGAGGTATGTATTTGGTACACTGGATAGGGTGAAATGGGAATGGTCTTAGTGAAGAGGCTACAGTTATCATTAGGGCCTATAGATCCAGGGTCTGGGAAATAAATCAGACACACAATGCCCGGGTGTGCCCTTGCTAGTGACGGGTTTGTGTGCCACAGGGTAGGAAGTCTGGCTACAGTAGCTCATGATACTTAACATTTTTAATAAATTGTGAGGCAGATATTCAAACAAGGAGAATCAGAAAAAAAGGGTGTAGCACATCTAATGAAAAGTTTGCCTTTTTTCTACAACAGCCATTTTTTTATTACAAGCTCTGAACAGGAATATTTGGGGCAATAATACGATGTAGTTGTCCCAGGTTTTAAATTATGTTAATGGATGTTTCTATCCAATGTACCACCTCTATCATCTCAAGCCCCAAGACCAGAGACCCTGTTTATAGTATGTACTGCCTCAAACAAGACTGCTCTTAAACTTCCTTAGAAAGATTATTAGCTACGATTCTCTTTTAACTGTCCAGGGAGCAATGACATAGAAAGTTTTAATAAAAACAATGAAAAGAGGCTCGGCGCCTGTGGCTCAACAGGTTAAGGCACCAGCCACGTACACCTGAGCTGGCGGGTTCGAATCCAGCCCAGGCCCGCCAAACAACAATGATGGCTGCAACCAAAAAATGGCTGGGCATTGTGGCAGGCGCCTGTAGTCCCAGCTACTTGGGAGGCAGAGGCAGGAGATTCGCTTGAGCCCAGTTGGAAGTTGCTGTGAGCTATGGATGGCACAGCACTCTATCCAGGGTGATGGCTTGAGGCTCTGTCTAAAAAAAATTTAAAAATAAAATAAAAAAAGCAATGAAAACATACAATTGTAGCAAAGTGGGCGTCCTCATCCCAAAAGACAACCGTATTAAAAGATTTTGATACGTGGATTTTTCTATGGCCTTTGCCAACCAATGTTCACTAGCATCAAATTACAGGGGCTCCAGCTAGCTGACTTGTGAAATGACACCATTCAAGTAAGATTGTGAGAGTCACTAGAGAAGGAATAGTAGTCTATGATTCCTGAACCACTCAAAGAAACTGAGTCAGAAAAAAAAAACACTCGCCCAAGGTCACAGAGTCAAGAATCTTTGGCTACTCTTTAGAAAGTTCTGTTAAGACCCCATGGATCTTGATATCACTTCAAGGGCAGAATCCTTTGAAATTTAGGATGCCGTCAACCCAAACAGGGCTCCAAAACTGTCCATCAGTTGTCCCTACCCAGCTCCTTGAACTCTATTGAAAGCCTCCTTGGGAGACAAGCAGGGGACATCTAGCTCTTCTTGCTAGGCTGATGTCAGCTGAGTCTCCAGCCCAATCCTTTAGGCTTCAGCTGAGAATTCTGGAAACGGGACCTCACATTCCTTTTAACAATAACACTTCACGCTCTGGCTCTTCTCTCCTTCACAGCTCCGGATGTCCTGGCTTATCCGTGGAGTCTTGAGAGGAAACGTGTCCTTGGTGCTGGTGGAGAACAAGACAGGAAAGGAACAAAGCAGGACAGTCTGGCATGTTGCCACCAACGAAGGCTTGAGCCTGTGGCAGTGGACGGTGTTGCCCCTTCTGGACGTGTCTGACAGGTGGGCCTCTACCCATCCCCTCCACCCCGTTTTCCTCTCTCTGCCAAAGAGCAGAAGGCGCCATGTCTTCCCCACCACCAACAACCTTCACACAAGACACACGTGCAGATGCGGTCACACGCAAATGTGCACACACAATATGAACACTTGCGTGTGCATGCACACACACACACACACACGCAGTCCGCAGGCTACCAGGAGCACAAGATTCTCCAGGGGATAACAGTGCTAAGAGGCACTCATCCCCCACATCTCTGGTCTGGCCTGACTGGCTGCCTCCAATATTTGTAGAAAGAATTTAACAACTCACATCACTCCCAAATAATAGGCTTTATAAGTGAGTAGCATTTTCTCTTACTTGATGGATTTTTGCCTGAATTTCCCATTTGACATTTTATTTATTCTTATTAACAACAAAACCTGTGAGGGAGGTAGGACAGGCCTAATCATGGCTTCCTACTCCTGCTCTTTTACAAGGGGAGAAACTGAGAATGAAAGAGGGGAAGGACCAGCAGTTAAAATCAGAGTCAAGGCCAACTCTGGGTCCAGGGCTCCATCGAATCAGGTCCCAAAGGCAGGTTGATGAAGGTGGATGACAGAGGAGTGCATCAGCCATGGATTCTGGTTCCATTTGGATCCCATCACTGTGACCTTGAATAAGACCTTCACTTCTCTGGGCCTCAGTTTCCTCTCCTTCAAGCGTAGATGGTTGGACTAGATCATGAAAGATTCCAGGTGCCTCTGAAATGGAGCAGGAACCGCACTTCTCTCCCCAGGATGGCACCACTCTGCCACCTGCAGTCAGTCAGCAGCAAGCACAGCTAGGATGGAGGTGGCCCAGGCACAGAAGCACTTCCATGACACTGCTGTATCATTCTGAACCCTCCACAGTTGGTGCTGATTTGTCCCAAAAAACTAAAAAGGAGGGACAGATAAATGGATCCGGGGAGATCTTTTATGGGCTAACCATAAAACCCTACAATCCAAAGCAGCCTCTGCATTAGTCTCCTAAAGCATATTCAAATTACCATCCTAATGTATCCACTTTCAAAAAATGAAAGCAAAGAGTTCAAAGCAAGGTGGAGCATGAGGCCAGTTGGAATGCAACTTTGCGAGTGCAAAGCTGGGTTTCAAATTCTTCCCTTGAACCTCACATAGCATTCTATTTCCAAGATCTCATAACTGGATCTGTGCTGCCAAAAGAAGAAGGCATTGCCTGAGCTCTGAGCTGCAGCTCCCCAGTCCTTCAGATGCGTGTGGGTTAAAGATCAAAGCCCATGTGAATTTCAAGGCTCAGTGATCCCAGGACAAGTGGATTTAATTAAAGTATGGAAAGGAGGAAGGGTGGGCAGGCACTGCCCACCATAAACCAGTCTTTTGGAATTGTGGGGGTTGTGTGCTGTGACTGGAAAACATGGTTGGCAAGAGTCCACCCTCCTGGGAGAATAAAATTAATTTGTATGGTTTTAAGAGGGGAGATTCTCCTAAATCCAGCAAGCCCCCTCCCATAGCTACTCCAGGGGATTTTAAGCAAGTAAAATGTTGACTCTGTGCACACTCATTCTCTAGAGTTTCATTTGAAAGAGACTTTGTTCTTAGCCTTCATCCACCCTGTTAAAAACTATTTGTCAGACTGACATTTCCAATATTGATACTGAAACCAAACTGTCTAGTGGGGATTCAGACAAAGGCCAGCCTGGTTTGATAATGCCTCATGACCTAAAGAGTGTGCAATTACAGAGAACAAGCGTGCTTCCGTTCACAGGGATCCCGCACACCGCTGAGATGCTCTGATGCCCGAAGCTGCCCTCCCAGAGCTAGAGACAATGCAAGAAGCCTCAAGATCTAGGGGCGAAGGGAACTGCAGGAACATGGGACACAGTGGTTTTCACTTGCTAAAACCAAACCATTCAATAGATTATAGATATGACCAGCCCATAAAGCAAAGGAAACACTTTGGATGAGAGAGTACAGGCTTTAGAATCAGACAATCCTAAGTTTAAAAACTGACTCAGCCACTTATCGTCCTGAAACCTCAGCCAATTACCTAACCTTTCTGAGCCTCAGCATCCTCACCTGTAAAATGAGGGTAAGAACAGTACAAATTCACAGGACTAAATATATGAGACTAAATATAATGACTATTGAAAGAATCTATGCAAAGCAGGTATAAATGGATTTTATCTCCCATATCTTCTATAGCCTGTCCCTCAGTTAAGTAGCCTTAGGAATAATTTTTTTTGAGACAGAGTCTCACTTTGTTGCCTAAGTAGAGTGCCTTGGTGTCATAGCTCACAGCAACCTTAAACTCTTAGGCTCAAGTGATCTTCTTGCCCCAGCCTCCCAAGTAGCTGGGACTACAATTGCCTGCCACAATGCCTGGCTACTTTTTCTATTTTTTTTTAAGTAAAGATGGGGTCTCACTCTTGCTCAGGCTGGTCTTTATCTCCTGAGCTCAAGTAATCTACCACCTTAGCCTCCCAGAGTGATAGAATTACAGACATGAGCCACCATGCCCAGCG
Organism: Arctocebus calabarensis; assembly: GCA_963573935.1. Classification (NCBI taxonomy): domain Eukaryota; kingdom Metazoa; phylum Chordata; class Mammalia; order Primates; family Lorisidae; genus Arctocebus; species Arctocebus calabarensis. The sequence goes on along the minus strand of CAUYON010026485.1, from coordinate 69,013 downwards.
TTTAATAATTTATTAAATAAATAGCACAAATCACAACCGCTGATCTTCCAAGTCAAGTTATGTTCTGTAAAACAGAGATAAATCAGTCTCCTCTTAGGTTTGGGAAATCTAAACACTTGGTGAACTGCCTGTCCCACATTAAATGCTAAGTAAGAAAAAACAAACAACTAGTAACAACTATAATATGACAGTATCTTCCCACCTAATGCCCCAGAAGAGTCTGGCATGGCCAATTTAGCAATAATAGCCAGGCTTACAGCCCTAAGATAAAGGTGGGCTTCTTATGAATTTGCTGTCATCAGTGCTCTGTTGATTTCTCATAAAAAGAAGTCACTCATGGAGGACGGGCAAGAAATACCTTCTTCCCTCTTCCTTCAGAGTGAGTTTAGCTATAACTGCCCCGGTTCTCAGAAAATGAAAATGGGAGAAAGGAGAAGGTAGAGGAAGAAAATAATCAAGAGAAAGAAAAATCAATGGATTAAAAGACAAAGAAAAAACAACTCCCTTCCTCCCACCCCTGAGATGGACATTAGCACCTGGCCCTTCCTGCCCACATCCCACGAGCCTACTTAGCCCATGGCCACAGCTGTTCAGCACCTGCCCCGTGGACAGCTCCCCAGCACTGGTCCTTGCAGGTGGCAGGAACTTTATTCTCTGTATTGTCCCAAATTGCCTCTGCTCCCAGATTCCCCAACCTCCACACATCACAACATTTTTAAGGCAATTTTATTAAAGCTTGGAGGTTATCCCTAAAGAGCTCCAGGGCTCTAGACACCAGTCATAGCCCTTGAGCTTTACATAAATAAGGTTTTAAACCTAGAACTAACAACCATGTTCCTGTTTTGGAAATACTTCCCTGGCTTCCCGTGGTTTTTAGACTGCCTTTCAACCTCCTTAATGAGACCTTTATTTAGGCCCATGTGTAATCTTCTCAACTCTCACCCCACCAGCACCCCACACATCTCCTCTCTCACTCTACCCAGCAGCCACCCTGAACTTCTCACTCACCTGCACCATGTTAAATTCTTACCTCCAGGCTTCTGTGCCTTCCATTCTCTCCACCTTTAATGTTCTTCCTTTACTTTCCATCTCTGTAAATACCACTCTTCCTTCACTTTTTAAAAAATTCTCCCCAGACTCCTAGATTATATATGTGCCCACAATATAGTCTTGTAGTTCTCAAAACCTCCCTATAACAGCTTGCCACTCTTTATTGGTTTTTAATATTTGAATGTACATTCTAACAAGGCAGGGATTATGTCTGCCTTTCATCACTGCTTCCTGAACCTCTAGTACCACACCTAACATATAATATGCTCAATATATATGCATTGACAGAATGAGGAAAATTGTATGTATTTCTAAATTCCAGCTGAATGAGCTTAGAATTTTACTTATTGGGATCCATCTAACACACTTCCTCTGTTCAACCTATGTCTAACAAAACTGATAAAATCACTTTATAATAAATACTACTGTGAAATGTTCTGTATATCAAAGCAACACCTGTGTCCCATCAGATAAACCAAAACATCTGTTGCTATCATGACAAGGAATTCTCTTTAGGGACTTGCCTGGTACCTGTGCTTTCTTTGTCTCTGGTCACTGTCCTGTCGGAATAGCTTTATAAGAAAGACTTTGATCTTAATTGTGTGCCCTGGTCCTTGTGAATTGAGAGAAAGCTGAGTTCTTGGAAGAAAAGAGCTCCAGGCAGATTGCACCTACCACAGTAGTCCTATGGAGGCTCAGCGAATATGCCGCAAGCATACAAAGGCTTGCAACAGGAGGTGTTGATCCATGAAGTGATATTTCTTCTGTCCATTTACAAACATGCAAAATGATAGAATTAATGCAATAGTCTGCCATCACTATGAAATTATATTAACTGTGCAACCATATTATAAAGAGCAATGCTGAGCATCTCCTGGAATACAGATAAACGCTCTCAAGGTAATTTTGAAGGACAGCACAAATTCAAATATTGACTTGGTGTGAGCTTAAAAGTTATCTCATTACATCCCCCTCATGTCACTATTTTTCTTCCTTCTCTCTCCTCACTTCATCAGCCAGCCCCACCTCCCCCATTCAATTGCCACTCTTTCTGCTGGAATTAATCCTAGCTTTTCTCAAAATGGAAGTTCTCTCCCCCATTCTAACTGTCAATCTTTTGCGAAGACATACCTCTAGTTTTCCACTGTATCATCACATTTCTTATTAAATTAAACACAATGTTCCCACCCCCTCCTAAGCTTTGACGTGCTTACAGAGCAGAAGTAGGTACTAAATTCAACTCATTGTGAGATGGATTTGGAAGCGCCATGGATCAAATGGTGTCCCACAAATCACTGCAATTGTACAGTCAAATGTAAAGTACCAGAACATAACTTATCACACCTGTGTAGGCTCCATTCCCCAGCACTATCATTAGAAAGGCTTTTAGCCGTACACTATATACACAGTCTAACAAGAAAAAATGTTACCCCTGGAGATATTTAGATTTCCTACTCCTTTTGCATCCTTTGTCCTAAATGATCAGCACTGTGTTTCACAATGCATCTTTCAAATGAGATGGGTTAAACTAAGAATGATGTCTTCATGTATTTAGATCAGAAAATCCAGAGAGCCAAGACTTTTCTTTCTTGTTCAATTTCCATCATCTACAGAATTACCTCCATTTTATCCAGGGTGCTATCAGTAACAATACTCTCCTTACGTGTAACAACTTTCTGTGATGAGAAAGGCATGAGGGGATATTTTCATTTCTTATTCTTACCTCTGCACAGAAGTAGTAGATGCCAGTGAGTGGAAATCCAGAGATTTCTGGCAAGATTTTGCAGGGCTAGTCTCACCCCTGAAAAAGGTTTAATCTATCCTTTGGTAAACTGAATCTTGGCTTCCTCCTAAAGCCACTGAAGAAAGACTTTGAAATGATGATGATTAGAGCAAGCATTTGTTGAGTGCTTACTGCGAGCCCAGTCATTGTAACAAGGACTTAACATGCATTATCTCACTTCATCCTTAAAACAGCCCCTTGGGATAGATACTATAATTAATCCCCCTTTTTATATGAGGAATCTGAGGGCTAATGAGGTTAAATAATTTTCCCTTAATCCTTAGGCTCATCTGCTTCCTAGGTACTGCCTGAGGAAATGATGCACAGAGCTTGGTATGTGGTAGAAATCTTGAGAAATGGTAGCCATTGTTACTAACAAAATATTTAGGTTCTGGATTATTTTTAGGCCATGTCTCCTACTCATTCCCATTGAGTGTCCTTTTCCCCCCTGTTGCTTCATTCATCCCCTAAAATCCATCATCGTACTTCCCACCACTGCCTCCCTCGCTGAACAGCCCTCCCACCCTACCCTACCCTGCCTGCCTGTTCCTTCTCTCACTCCACCTGCCGGAGTCTCCCTTTGTCCTTCCAGGTCACTGTGCCCCCTCCCCACATGGGGTTTCAAGTCACCACTCTGCCACGCACTATGCTGTATAGAGCCCTTCTCCATCCCCAGATGAGCACAGCCAAGAACAGGTCCCACGTCTAGATCCATTCCTCCCCATCCAGCCTGTCTTCTCCACCATGGAAAGTTTCCATTTGTAATTGCTTTGCCTCCAGCCACCCTTCCCCAGGTAGGGGGAATGCCTTTGAGGAGGATCAAGCATCAGTCCCCTCCAGTGCCGGTTGTGCCTCGGCGGGACAGGCTGTGCTGACTGGACTGACTCTCTGCTCCTGCACCTCCTCACTCGTTGCCCGTCTCCCCTTCCAAGATGGCCCTGCACCCCCACCCAAGGCAGCCCTGTGCCCCCTCTGCAGTACTTGGCCCCTTCACCACCTGAGGTGCCCACTCAGTCCCATAGCCCTGGGCAGCTGGGGCAGACATCATCCTTCATTTTCATAAGAGAGGACTGAGGCCCTCAGATGTTCAGGAACCTGCCATTAAACACACAGGCTCCTCTGGAGTGGCCCTCCTTCCCTTCCTTCCACTTCACTAGGGTCTTGTGAAGATTCTCAACCTTTAAAATCACCCAGGCATTTGCCAACCAACACTTACTGCCCGGTTGGGGGCCAGGTGATGTGCTCACCTAGACAAGAAGTGCAGCCCCAGGTCTTGAGGAATGCCATCCAACCAGGAAGGCCAGCGGGGAGACGAGAGAGTGACATGGCAGATCATGAGTCCTGGGGGGAAGGACACTCAGGAAGAAAGCCTGTCGGGACGCCTCACTCAGTGGGCACCCCTCTGGTTGCCAGTGTTGGGTCGTCCTCTGCCAGATGTGCCCTGACAACCCAGCAGAGAGCAATGACTGTCACCCCAGGTGGGCCTGCATTTGCTCTTTCACTCAATCAGCATGCTAGAAACTTACCCCAGAGTAGCACGCAGGCTCCAAATTGGGGGTGAGGAGTGGGGAGGAGAACATCTGAACTACACCCCAAAAGTTATCAGACTGCCCTGAGTCCATACACTCAGGCAAAACCCGACCCTTCTGCACAGGGTGAAGAAGACAAAAGGCGTGCTCCGCTCCTAACGGGCTATGGCAGCACAAGCGTCCCTTCCCGGAGCTGCAGGGCCAAGGACTTGGTCGTGCTTATTGACCTTAGTCTGGGGCTGTTTTCTGACCTGGAGAAAATGGTGGACTCAGGGATAATTTTAGGTCAAGCAGGGCAAATTATGTTGACTAAACCACTGGGTCTTTCCCCCCAGAGGGCTCCAAACCCTTCATGGACACCCGTGCCTTTCGTCTCCCTGCCTTCTCACCAGGCTGGTGGCAGCAGATCCCTGGCCTTGCTGGCAGCCGGCAAGGCTGAGGGGACATTGGCAGGGCTGTGGCTCTTCCTTGAGCCTGTGCCTGAGGACAGGAGAAGAGGGATTACATCCTCATCGAGCGAAGCACACGTGCCCATTATCCGCATCATCCTAAGTCAGATTGTAGTGTCCTCAGTTTGTTGGTGAGAAACTGTGGCTCGGAGTAGTTGAATAATTTTCCCAGAGCATGCAATTAGGAAGCAGAACAGTCAGGATTTTAGGCACAATTTTCTAGCTCAAAATCCCACCCTCTTTCAAGTATCGTCGTACTGTCATGGTCAAAAATAATCTTCTATGAATCTCGGTGACAGCAGGCAGTGGGTGTTATCACTGTCGGCAGCTGGTGTGAGAGAAAGGTGATTACAAAGCCTGGGCCTGGGCCACCCGAAGACCTCATCAGGGAGGCTGTCAGGTAGAAAACCAGAGATGAGATGAGGACCCAGGTCTCCAAAGCAGGCCAGAAACCCAGTAGTCAGCGAGCCTGAAGCCTGTGTATACAGACACTAGCACTGGGAAACTGCTTCTTCCCACTGGACCACCGTCCTAATACACCCTGCCTTGCTGAGATTCACTCTCATCCTGGAGACTATTCTCGCAGGAGTGTGCAGGGGGAAGGAGGCCGTGTCTGTCAGGGAAGAGTCCTGCAGGGTCCTGCAGCCAGCTGATGAGGGTGATGTGTACCCATGACTCTGACCCTTACCAATGGGTCAGTTACCAACTCAACTAGGTACATTGAACACACCTGAGAGCTCAGGCATGTGCTACACATTATGTAAAGGTGGATGATGCCAACTAGAGCAACAGTCAACCTCCAGGCCTTGAGGCCATTTCCAGCTCCTGTGAAATAAAAACAAAGTATGCTGGTTGGTAGGAGGCCTTCCTCACAGTCATTTAGGGACGCGAGCCACTTCCACCCTGTGGTCTGCCCCATTCTGGGGCCTTGGAATCCTTTGCGTTCAGCCAGCCAGTGGGCCAAGTGCTTAGGGGATCTCAAACAGGAAGATTCTATGTTTCATCATTTCTGCTCCCTTCCCACAGGCTAGAACCCTGCCACATGGCCACACCTGCCACAAAGAATGCTGGGGAATGAAGTCTAGCTGTGTGCCCAAATGAAAGAAGTGCCATCAAGGGGGAAAATGATATAATGTGTCTTAGAACAAGCCAGGGAATACAGCTCTCATCTCTGGGGGGTCTGTAAGAGTGTCATTTGAGAATACCACTTCCTCATTCCGCTATTCTGAGTGTTCATTGATCAGGTTTCTTCTCAACAAAGTCTCATAATGCAAGACCAAAATGAATTCCAGATCTATTCTAAGGTATAAATGTTTCATTCCCCAGATTTTAGAATGCAGTGAATGCTTATTTTCCAGAAGAAATCCCTCCAGAAGAACGTTTCCTTTCTAAAACCAAAAATAAGATAGAAAGAAAAAGAAGAAAGAGAGAGAGGGGGAGAGAGAGGAAGGAAGGAAGGAAGGAAGGAAGGCTTTGAGAGGCTTAAAACTAGTAGGACAACGTAGGACAAAAGTTTATAAGCTTAGACAAACAAGTTTCATGATTATCTAGAAAACACTTTTATTTTCAAAGTCCTAGATGTCGTACTCATGTCGTACTCAGACAGAGCTCATGATCCTGGTCACATATTAGAACCAGGAATCTGTATTTTTTTTTAAGTTGCATTTGGAAGTCTATGGCATAAAATGGCAGATCTGGGTCTCTGGGGGAAGAACAGGGAATCAGGAAGTGACTATAATGTTGTCAGCAAACATATACTACACATTAAGCCCTCACTGAGCACAGAGGGTGGGAAGGGATGATGTACAGCCCCTTGTTGGATCGCAGGACCTGCACGCTGGTGAGGACAGAAAACACCTGCTCTGAGAGGCAAAAGGCACCACGCCAACATTGTGCAGGGTCCAACAGGCCCTAGCCAGGGCTCAGGTGTGGCAATGACTTGCAGGTACCTGAGCAGTCAGGGACCCATCATGGAGAAAACAGGCTTACTGGGGGGAAATTTAGATTGTATGGAAATGGAAAAGACACTGGCATGTCAGAGAAGACCATCAGGGCAAATGGGAGCTGTTTTCTGTAGATTCAAGAATGGGCAACTAGGTTGTGTCAACTAGGAGACAGCCCCTTCCTCTGCTGCCTTCCAGTGGCTCTGTTGGCACAGGGTAGCCAGGGGCCAACTTAAGTGGCCTTGAGCTACTTAAAATCATTAGGTGAAACATATTTAGTCTGTCAATTTCTAAGACTGCCAGGATGGCAAATAAGGCATTATATTAACTGCCCGTTAACAGGCTGTTGCCTGAATGAGATGGTGCATTTTCCTAGCTGTAGGTGAGCAGTGCCCACCCTTCAAAAAGAGGGAGAGAGATAGGACCGTTGGCTCAGTATGCGGTGTGCAACCAGGCATTGATATATACAAATCAAACATTCATAACTCGGGAAGGATCTGGCCCTGTTTTTTTCTCAGAAAATATCTCAGATCATTGAAGCAAAGAGTAGATTAGCAACACTGAGCTTTAAATCCTATTTCTAACACTGATTTCCTGTGATGTGTGGGACAAGTTGTTGCTTTTGATTGCTAAGTTTCCACAATCAGAAGTGCAAAGCAGTGAGACAGATCCAGCCTGTGAGCCTGGTTCAAGAGGCAGTCTCTCAAAATGGCACAAAGTGAACCTCTTTCAAGTAACAGGAAACCTGACCTGCTCAAGACTTTCTTGATAATGTCCATGGCTTGGCTTACCAGTCAACAGATACGTATGTTTTTCCTAACCTTTTAAATGCCTCCAAAATGTAGCCCTGTATTCCCAGCCCTCCTCTCCCTAGTTATAAAGTCTGGAATTTAGGAGATTGTTAGGCTTCTGGTATTTGAAACAAGGGAGAATCCAGTTCTACCTATGCTGCCCCAGGAACCTCATCCATGCTCGTGACTCCCGCCGCTGACTCCACATAGATCTCACACACATCTGGGTACCCACCTCAGTCCCACTTCTGGGTTTCCAGCTGCCTGGCTGGTGTCCCACCCACACCTCCAGTCTGGTCCCCACCCGTGCCCCCCACTCCTAAGCGATACTTCCATCCATAGCCCCACCATTCTCCAATATGTTCAGTTCTTCTGAGTATTTTTTAACTTCTGTCTTGCTGCCTGAATGCAATGTTCTTCCAACTTGTGTAGGGTCTAGCTCCACAGGGGGCAGAACTAAAATTGACTTCAGCAACCTCCCAGCCAGTAAATAATAGGAATTACATGGCTGTTCAAAATGCTCAAGAGCAAAGTGCACGCCTTACACATCTCCATCCTCCTAGCCACAGGCACAAGGGTCGGTCAGACTCCCAATAGGTGCTCCAATACTCTTTGCCCCAGGGCAGAGAGGGAGATATGTAATTTGTATCAGTGTTGAGGAAGCACCGGCTTGTAATAAAAGTATAAAACAGGGACAATAAATTAGACTCCCTCTTGCTAACGGAAGGCTTCCACTATGGAAATATTCATGTTGCACCGATTTCGTTAAACCAAGATGACAGCTTAGTGACCCTCTCAGGGCCCTACCAAGCCTATAGCTCCGTTTTCACTCTATTCTTTGAAACTCAGCCCCACCAAGCACACTGCTAATTCCTCCTCATTAAGGTGTTCCTTGCGAGGGAGAAGGCAGGTAGAAACCACACTCCTCTGGGTTCTTCTCGCTGCTGGAAGCGCTGCCCTCTCTCTTGTCATCTCAGCCCTCCAGGCCACAGTGCATGGTGACAGAGGGCAAAGGGAAAGTCCATGTGTTCTGAGATACAGGAGCGGATGACCCAGACTCTCTGAGAGGAAGGGGGCTTCCCAGCTCCAGACAGCTCTCCTCATCCCCCATTGTCCCAAGGAATTTGTTGTAGTGTGGAGTAGGTATGGGGCTAAATGTGATAAAGAGGTCAGATGGTTCTGAAAGGGACAGCTGGAAAAGTGAGAATCAAGAGGCCTGAGTGCTCATCTTGCCTCGGCTGCTGTCTCCATATGTGACCAGGCAAGTCAATTCCTGCTCCCCAGAGGTCCCGGCTCTCCCCCCCCCACCCTCTCACCACCCTCCCTTTCTCTCTCTGCCTGCCTCCCACCTACCCCACACACACACTCAGCACATTCCAGGCGCCTTCCCTGCTAGCACAGGGCTCTGGGAAGCAAGATCCTCCCTTGTACCTTTCCACTCCAAGCCTGGGGCCCAGCCCGGCTCAGACCATGAGTCACAGATGGAAAGAAAGAAAGCAAGACAGGAACTTGCCAGAGATGGGCCTCCATCTGGTCCAGTGGAACCCCCTGCAGCAGGCCTTTCCAGCTGGTGACATGCCGGCACACACAAGGGAGCCACGATGCTTCCGTCTCGGCCCCTGAAAGCAAACACAGAAAGCCTCGAATTGAGAATGGCAGAGGTCAGAGTCATTCTGAGTGCTTGCTCCGACTGTCTGAAAGGCTCCCTCTTACAGAAAGGCTCCCTTACCAAGCCTGATTCATGGTGAAGGAACTTTAGGGCCCATGGTAGTCCTGGAAGCTGCATTATTGGCTTTCTCCCAGTGTTCCTGGCATCATTATGCCCAAATGGGAAACCAAGTCAGAAGGTGTTAAATTACTTCTGACATTGGGACCAAGTGGGAGGGATGCTACCAACCCCCAAATCTGGCCTTGAATATCCAGTCTGTCCCCACTTCACTGTGTAGGGACCAAAGACTCCTAGAGCCAAACCTGGCCCTGGTTGGGCTTGATGTGGCCAGAACCGGTCCCAGGAATCCATCAGCCCCTCCTCTTCACCCAGGAAAGAAGTCAGTTACTTTGGATAATAAGACAGACATGGCAGGGCTATCTCATCACATCCATTATTCCAATAGACATGCACACCGCCGCCCAAGCTTTCCGACAGTCCATTTTAGAAGACTTGTGCCAAGCAAATCAACTACACAGCGAGAAACTGGAGAAAGTATTTTTCCTTGGCAGTGTCTGCCAGCTCTCTCCTAAGCAGCCAGAGCCCAGACAAGCCCCAGCTGCAAAAGGGATGCAGAACATTCCCTCCTCCTGAGCCCACTACCAGCCGAGGAGGAATCTGAGACAGGTGCCCAGAAGACAGATGCCTTGACCCCGTCGAGCCACCCTTCCCTGCGCTCTCCCTCCAAAGCGTGGCTATTCCCTCAGCCCACGTTCAGACACACACCTTTCTGTCAGCTACTTAAAATCATTAAGTGAACGTAATTAGGTTTGTCAATCCCTAAAGCTGGCAGGATGGCAAAGAAGGCGTTATAGTCACTGTCCATTAACAGTCTGTTGCCTGAATGAGACTGTGCATTTTCCAAGTGGTACGTGAGTGGCATTCACATTTCCTAGGCAGAGATCTTCCCGGTGGGTCTGGGAGGCACCCAATTCCAATGCTGCCCCTCTAAAGCTGGCCCTCTGCCCGGATGGCCACCTCCCAGATCTTACTGGGCCAAGTTTCAAAAGGCCGCTCTGTAGAGCTGAACAAGACGAATCAGGGTGGACGTGTTCTCTATGTAAAGCCAGCCTCCAACCGAGAGCTCTAGCCAAGTGTGTCTTAACAACAAGCTCCAAACTCTACCGGCTGGAAAGAAAGAGAAACAGCAACAACATCCCGTGCAATCAAAAGTGTCCTCTTTAGAAAAACAGAAAACGTGGAGCAGATATGAAGTATTAGGGGCAGGATGTAAAATCTCTACTACTAAGGACGGAAGAGGGGAGGCTCCCTGCCGTGTTCCTCATTTACAGACTGGTGAGAGAGTGGGAGGACCCCCAGGCAGCTGACGCTTCCCTTCTCTGGACCAGGCTGCCCACAGAGAGGAAGGGGAAGGCTATTCTGGCCTTAGGGACTCAGCATCCTTTCCCTACCAGGGCTGAGGCTTTGAGGCGAGGGCAACGGAATAACCTGTGTGTTCATTAGAACCACCTGGCCCCTGAAGTCTTGGCAGAATAAGGTATCGGGGGCCTTGCCTTCCCAAGGCCCACAGTGTTTGCTTGGCACATGCCAGAACATTCCTTCAGTCTCAGAGTGTCCAGCTGGCACATGCCAGAATTTCCCTCAGACCCGGAGTGGCCACCTAGTTCATGCCAGGTAAGTGGTAGAACTCAAAACATGAGGCCACAGACAACTTGTACTTTGGGGGCCTTGCACAGGAAAGAGTGGTTAGACCAGAAAGGCTCTGAGAGACTTAAGGAAGTCTTGCCCATGTCTACCAGGGAGAGGGTGAGTGGAGCCAGGAACACCTCCTTCTTACCTCAAGGTCAGGAAAAGACTCAGGGCCAGGAGCCATCCCCAGTAGAGAAGCCTGAACCCAGGTGGCCCTGGCGCCACCCCAGGCCCCTCCCCAGACTGCCCCCCGCACCCTGCCATGGCTCACCTTCATCCACCTGTTCCCGTCCTGCAGCCTCCAGAGTCCGGAGCCGTGGGGAGAGTTTGGGTGTGGCCCCTGGGGATGCGACAGAGGCAGCATGGCATGTTTTCATGTCGCCATCTGATCGAGTCTTCCTGATTGTTATGAGTATTCCTGACTCAAAATATGTGCAATTCCCAGTGTCAATCAAACTCTTTTATACAACAGCTGCCACTGCCATCGCCTTGCAGAGCACTTTAGAAACTCTTCTATTTAGAAGCCATTCCAGCCCCGCTTGCATCATGCCATCCATGCTAAGAGGCCCAGTGGCTGTCACAGAACGTCACAGCTTTGATCTCTCAGTAATAAGGAAGGAAGTACAGAGACTGCAGCTTCCCCCAAAGGGCACATTTAGGGGACAGCAGGGGGTCTGTTTCCCTCACCTCTTGGGCACATACATGCCATTTGCTTGCTCACACTCCTCAGGTATTGAAATCAGTGCCAGGTCTGGCCCCTTGGCCTGCAAGTGACAGATTAGGGGATGATGCCTGGGTGGAGAAAGGTGGGCTGGGGACCCTGACTCCCTATGGTGCGCCGCTGTGCCTTCCTAATGCTTCACCAAGGAGCGAGATGCCTTCTATTCTAAGAGCCTATTTTCTTGCCACCTGGAAGCAGCATTTTCCAAACATTGCATCTGCTTTAATGAGGGAGCCATATTAGAGCCCTGGTTTTCCGTTGAGAACGCCAGTCCTGGGCTTTATCCAGGGCTACCAGGCTGAAGTCAGGAACTCATCTATGAACTGTGTCCTCTGCAGAGAGCCAGAGAAATTATGGCTGCAGCTTTGCCAAGGCTCCTGAAGACAGAAACCTGACGAAGTCACGTGAGGCATGTGTGCAGCAGTGCCTCTCACACCGTCGCCCCAGCTCTTCTCCTGCATCCTCTCATGGTCCACAACCTGCTTACTAATCCCATCATAATTTTCCTTAAAGAGGTTTTTCATTTTGCCACTATCTTGCCAGAAACTTGCAATGGTTCCTATTTTTGATGAAACTCTTTGGCCTCTGAATGTCCCTGCCCCTCTCATCCAAGCGAGACAGGTCTGTCCTACCGATGTCCCCTTCCACCAGCTCCTCGGCTCCAGACCTCTTCCCCTCCCCCACCCCATGCCCAAATCTTTGAGTTCTTCCCTGCCTTCAAAACCAACTTAAATACCATCTCCTTTGTGAAGCCCTCCTAATCTCTCCAGCCTGTGGACTTTCTCCTTCCTTTGAGCCTCCATTGCACATTTCCTGCACCTTCACGTGGCGTTGACCTCTTCCCACCTTATTCTACGCTAATGGGCACATGCCTTCTCTCTCCCCTGTGTAGTAGGCATCTGAAATACAGTGTTCCTGTCTGATTGCTCTTAGAATCACCCACAGGCCTAAGGTAGGGCCCAAAACATGGAGGAAGTGCAGATAGGTGCATATCAAGGTTGAATGAGAGATGCCTCCCACAGGCATAGTCCCGAGTGCCAAGGGCAGGGCAGGGCATCCTCAGGCTGCCCGAGCATCTCAGAAAACAATTTGAGGGTTCTCACTGGGCACTTCTCTTTCCACACCCAACCAACTGTCAGCCCTCCTTGCTGGCACATAGACCCCATTGTGAGAAGCTTGGCCTGTCTGTGGCTATATATAGCAGATTCAGACATTTCATCTTCAGAAGAAGATTGACTTTCAGGAAGGTGAGAAAGGTTTTGAAGTTTCTCAAGAAACTCTCACTTTACAACAGGAAAGGGCTGGTTAACTGATAGCCTTCCAGGGAGATGATTTCCCGGGGTAAAAAAACAAATCAAGGCTATTTTCTATTTATCTTATTGTGAAGCCTTCCCTGGCCATCATCCAAGGACCTGGCCCTCCAAGGCCATGAAAGAGCTGGACAGAAACAATATTTCAATGAGTACTTTATGACCCCTCTGTGTTGGTTACAAACACTCCTGGGAGCTATAATCAAATCACTTTATATTTCACAACCAGTTGGGCAACTTCAAGTGATGCTGGCCAAGACCAGCTGTGCCTAACCAAGGCCTTAACCCTTTTGTTGCTGGTAATTGGGGAGCTCGAGGGCAACAGGGAAGGAACCAGATTACCTGAAGCAACAGGTGGTGGGGAGCACTCGGGGTACCAGGGTTGTTACAGAAACATTTCAGTATTTTCATAAATACTTTAGCCCCGCTGAGGATCCCAGCTGAATATGAAGGCTACTCATTTCCAAACACCCTGGCCATCCAGAAATCAAAAGTATTCTCCGGTTATCAGAAAATCCTGGTCCTAGACCCCAAACTCCACACTAGATTTAGGGGCCAAGTGTCAGCCATCACATTATGGAGAAATACTTTGGAAAGGGAGGCACTGTGGGTCGCAGAGGTAGGGGAGAGGTTGACAGCTGTCCACTTGCTCTGCTCTGGAATTAGGAGAGCTGACATACTGAGCCAGGGGATCAGAGCTTGGCTGCTGGATACCAAATGCTAAGACACCACCAAGCCCATCTGTCCCTCACGCACATTTCTCTTGCTGTGTGCAGGTTCTGGCTGCAGATGGTCGCGTGGTGGGGGCAAGGATCCAGAGCAACTGTGGCTTTCGACAATATCTCCATCAGCCTAGACTGCTACCTCACCAGTGAGTTCAACCTGCCCCAGCGCTCTGTCCCCCCTACCTGCCAAACCTCCCTAGCCTACTCCTGTCTCTCCCACCTTTCCAGGTCTGATTCATTTCTCTCTCTAGAAATGAGCCTCACCTAACTCAGCCCATGGGGCTTCTCTATTCCAGTCAGTGGGGAGGACAAAGTGCCACAGAATGCAGCACCCAAGTCAAGAAATCTATTTGAGAGAAACCCAAATAAGGAGCCCACACCCTGGGAGAATGCACCCAGACAGACCCCCATCTTCGACCCTACAGGTAAGTGTTCTGCTCACAAATCCGAGCAAAGCAGTGTCTTATTGCAAAAAGCAGAAGGAAGACCCGTGCTACGATCTGGGGTGGGGATGTGTGTCTAGAGACTAAAATTGGAACCTGGAGAAGAAACACCACCTACAATCTGACTGTGGGGCTCCAAAAGGAAGCTGGTTCTTCTTGTATTGCCTAGGCAAAGGAAGCCCATGGAAGTTTATACAAAGGAACAAGTTTCCTCTATGCCTAGGGAACAGTTAGGGCCCACCTGAATGGGAGAACCAAGCTGCTCTTCCTTCCTCCACTCAGTTCCTCGGAACCACTGCCCATGCATTGAACAAAGCAAGCCCGACTCTGCTTTTCCTCCTAAAGACGGTTGTGCCCAAGGCCAAGGTTATTATTACCTATTGGCCGGCTACCGCATCTTGGGTAAATCCTTTAAAACTCTGGTTCAAAATAGTTCCCCTAGAGCTCAAATCCCCTCAAAAGCCATTCTGTTCTGCAGTCCTCAGGCTGAGACGTCTCATGGGCTCTTGCAACTTCAAATCAGGTGTCTGCAGCCCCTGACTGGAAACCCAGGTGCAGCTCCCCAGCCACTCCCCATGTCATGGAGAATCTCTCAGCGTCAGTCTCCAAACCCAGTATGCTCCTGGTGGCTATCAAGCTGGGCCCAGAGAAGCCTTAGTGAGGCTTTCCAGACCCCACACCAGCAAGACAAGGAGTGCCCCCAACCGGACTCTGGTGCCTAGGCACGTGAGGGGTCTTCTGTGGTGGCAGCCTGGGGAAGCAGATGTTCAGCATGCCGTCTACCTGCACTTGTTTTCCTTTAAAAGATATGTCTATGTCCAAACAACTGGCCGGGCATGGTGACTCACGCCTATAATCCCAGCACTCTGGGAGGTGAGGCAGGTGGACTGATTGAGCTGAGGAATTCGAGACCAGCCTGAGCAAGAACCTATCTCTACTAAAAAATAGAAGAAAATTAGTCAGGCATTGTGGCAGTTTTCTGTAGTACTAGTTACTTGGGAGGCTGAGGCAGGAGGATGGCTTGAGCCCAGGAGTTTGAGGTTGCTGTGAGCTAGGCTGATGCCATGGCACTCTAGCATGGAGCAATAGAGTGACACTCTGTCTCAAAAATAATAATAATAATAATATTTTATATAGAGATAAATGCAGATCAATGATAAATGTCTAATTTCTACCTATAATGTGAAATCCTTGTTCAGTACGAAGTATAAGAAAAATAGGTTTATACTCCTGCACTAAGTTCATCAGTTATCAACTTATTAACTAGAGGCTAGTTTTGTTTTGTCTTCAAAGAAATGTTTTCCTGTCTCCGGAAAAGCTGCCCCAGGACTAATTCTCAGCCTTTCTTGATTCCTGTGTTGATCTAATCCAGCTGCCGACTCCCCTGCTCTCTCCTCTTCTTACCTTAAATTAGGCTCCCAAAACTATCTTTCTACTTTCCCCACACAGAGAGGAGCTTGGCCTACTGACTTGCAGCTCTCCCTAGCTCCCACTCAGCCTCCGTGGCTCCTGCCAATGTCTACCCTGAAACCCTGACGGGCACAGCTTCCTACACATCCGTTCATGCACCTCCCTGCTACCTAAGCCCAGTTATTCACCCCACTCCCTCCTTGGCTCTGGGTCAACTATGACCTCCCTGCAATGAATTCAGGAAGTGTACAAATTCAGGAAAGAAGCCAGACTTCCCCTTCTAGTCTAGTCTAGTACCCACCAGCTCCCATAACATAGCCGGGACTCCAGAAACACGTACTGAACATGGGCAGCTGGGTGTTTAGGCTCAGATCTCAGATGTCAGCCTCCAGCTCCACTGCAGCCAGCATTTAGGAAACAGCCATCTATCCTGTGTGACTCCTGGGATTATTGCCACATAACTCCCACTGTCCCTAAAAGGCTAATCGATAAGGACCTGCCCAGTGGCCAGTCAGACTAATGAAATCACGCAGTGGCTCAAAAGCGGCAGTGACTCCCCCACCACCTCCAAATAAAATTAGAAGCGAGGGGCTGCCTGAGAGGCTGGAGAGGACAGCAGCTGGAACGCAAGCCTCCCCCACGGGTACCTTTACCCCTCCTCCCCGATCCCAGCCTCAGAGCAGGACGTAGGCAGTAGCTATACGTCAGGGTTCGGTCTCTCTTCTGGAGCGGCTCCAGCTGAAATGGAAGAGGACATTTAGCTAAATACATCTGTGGGCCAACATAGGAGCCACATCACATACCCAAGGCTTCTAGAGAAGGCTTCAGGACACCAAATAAAGAACCACTGCCTTCTTGAGACCCCCTGCTGCATCCAGCTCCCATTACCCTCCCCTGCTGTGCTCCCACAGCAGGGGGCTTCTCTCCCCCCAAGGCTTAGATCTTAGATCTTCCAGTCTCACCTGGCAACAGATCCCTATGAACACGTGGGGGGATGTCTCTGCTTTCTTTGGGGAGATTTACTAGAGGCAAGATCGGCTTTCCCCACCATGCACAGAACGATGTCCACTGAACCTCCTGGCTCAGAATGGTGAGAACAGGCCACGCCTGGACCCTGGCCCCAGCTTTCCCCTACACCCTTCCTCGGGGGCTGGTCCTGCAGTCACAACTGCAAGCACAACCCAGGTCAGGAGCTCAAAGAGCTCCCAGCCTAGACTGGGAGGTCACAAGTGACCAAAGATGACGGCAGAGCAAGAGCCTGCAGCCAGAGAAGGCAGAGGAGGGCTCTCGGAGAAGGCAAGGTCCAGGGCGACTCGCAAAGGCCCTCAGGTAGGGCCACAGCCGCTCAGGGATAACAGCCTGGCTCCTCCACGCCTAGCACTGTGCGCGCCTACAACAGGGACGAGGTTGACCCTGGACTCGTTGTTGGGAGCTTCTGGTCCAGGGAGGAGAGTGGCCTGTGAGCAGCAGGGGGTGTCTGCAAACCCGCACTCAGAGCTTCTACCTGGGAGGCCCGTGGGGAAGGGGAGGGCCAGGCCAGGGTGGGAGGGAAAGGAAAGGAGCTTTAAGTGCGCACACATGACCCCAGGCCAGGCTGTGTCCACAGTTGGTCCTCACCCCACACCTGCGGACAGATGCCATTGTTGCCAAGACAGGCGTAAGGAAACGGTGTAGGAGAATTTAAGATTCCCATGGCAGGCAGGCAGGGTGTGGGGCCAGATGTCAGCCTGAAGTCTACCTTCCTACACCCAACTCAGCTACCCCCGGGTCTCAGAGTCTCCAAGGGGAAATAAACACTAAAAACAGAAAAGAACAGCGATGAGAGAGCCAGACAGACACCCCCGCATGGACCAGAAACAGATCAGCTCCCAGCCCTTTGACGAAGAACCCAAGAGACCAGATAATAAGACGTTCTTTCCAAAGTTCAGCGCTGTCAGTTTCTGCTGGAACAAGGTGGCCGTGGCATTTCCACTCCTCTCCCGGCAGGGGTTGGAGCTACTCCTAGAAACACAGAGGCCCAACGGGGTCTTTTGAAAATTGCTACTCACAAAGCTTCTGAGCATCCCTACATGCTCCTCGTGTCCCCAAGGCAGCCCCTGCCCACGAATGAGGGACTCGACCTGACTCCCTGGGTCTGGGGGTTTCCTCACCTCCCAGCACAGGCAGCAGAGCGGAGCCGCCAGGGCAGTGGGCGAGGGAGAGGGCAGCCAGGTGCTTCACACGGCATTCTCGGAAGACTCAGGTCACGTTTGCTAATCACATGAAGAAGCTAGAAAGAGAAAATGGGGCCAGTATTAAGTCCAGGGAAATTACATTTGTCAGTTTTGTGCTACAATTACACTAACCAAATGGTCAGTGTAATGCAATCACAGGGGATGAGAGCAGAGCCAGGTTCCCCTCTCTCTCTCCCTCCCTCTCATGCACTCTCTCCCTCTCTCTCTTTCTCCACCTTTATCTCCCTCTTGGGCAACAAATATTAGCAGTGCAGTGGTGCAAGCTCTTTCCCTACACAGCTCAGGTTGAGGACAATAGGACCCCCAGAGCCAGTGACCTGTCCCAGCTCCTTACCCCTCTGTACAGTGTAGGGAGGGCCATGGGAAATCAGCTCAGCTAACATAAGAATCAGCTCAAACTGTGGACACGATCCCACGGTCCTGACTATGGAGCCTCGCCATCAAACCATGGCCTTGTCTCTGGGTAGTTTGGGGACATGTTGGCCTACCATTTTCAGAGTGTATATCTCATGCCAAAGGGGGATAAAGAAATTAAAAATACACAGAATATTGGGAGTCAGAACACCACAGGGCCGGGCCAGTCTACACTAGCAAGCTGTGGGCTGAGGACCCTCCACCTCTGGCCGGCCTTCCCTCCTGGGTACATCAGCAAACCCTTCAGTAACAACGCTCGTAAGAAGGGCTCATGCAAACACAGACAAGGGCAGAGAAACCAGTTTCTAAAAAGTCAAGGCTTAAAATAGACAGTATCTAAGTCCCTTCCCACTTCCAGCTTCAGGAGTCCAAGGGCTGAATGGCCGTGTCACGAGGGAGCCATTGCTTTATCTGGCCCATCTCTCCAATTAACCTGTAGCACTGCTAATGTGCCCAGAAGTGAGGGTGACCGCCTGTCCATTTCCACACATGCTTCTGAGATTCAAGAACAGATGCCAGCTCCAATGAGAAAGTTTTATGAGTTTCATATAAATTGATTGGGTCTATTTCTGCTAAATGCATTATCCGTTCACCACAGAACAACTATTAGAGTTAATAGAATTTGTAACTAGAGCCATTATGTTCGAAGCACGCCCTTCTGGGGATGACGGCATTGTTGGAAGGCAGGCCCGGGCCCCTCCCTTAGAATCATTCGAGATGGGGGGTCTTTGTTTTCCTTGGAGCCTGCTACACTCAGGCCCGGCAGGCCCAGCCAAATACTCCAGTGCACAGGGCCCCGGTCTTTAGATTCACTCAGATCCTAAGTAAATAACATGTTCTAATCCAATTCCAAGAAATCTGGCATCTTCCTTGCTGGCCTTACAGATAATCTTATGCCAGGTGGAGCGTAGGGAGGAAGCCAGACCCGTCTTTAGCCATAGACCCTTACTAAAGGCCAGTTCCAGAGGCAGGAGGTCCTAAGGTGTGAGAGGTCAGGAGACAAGTCAGGGCGGGCCGGAGGGGTGTCCTCAGGTTAGACTCTTGGGCTAATTGTGTCACAACTTTCCCCAGAAATGCCCAGTTCTGGGCACAGTGAGCGACTCAGCCAGTGCAGCAGTCAGCGGGCCAGCCGGTGGAGGAACTAGATCTGGCCCAGGATTCCTTCCTTACACCACCCGCATCTCGGTCACTGATGAGTGCGGCTTATTAAAAGTGCAGGTTCCTGGACCCCTGCATACTTGCAGACTCTGTATGTCTGGGAACGGGGGGTGGGGATCAAAATCCACATTTTTAATAAGCCCACAAGGAAAGTCTGATTAGTAACAAAGTTTAGGATGCTGGCATTGCAGCCTGCCCTCCTCGTTACAGATGAAGAGCTTGGGCCTTGGGAAGACGACAAGGCAGGCTCAGAGCCACACGGCATCTTTTAAGGTTCCATGGTTCAGGCAGCAAAGGCCCTGTGCCCTGGTGTCGCCTCTACACACAGCAGTAGCAGCCGCCCCACGCTGCTCACCGCTGTGCCTGTCGCATTGAGCTCGTCCACGCTTGTCCCCCCATTGGTTGATGCTACATTAGCCCCTCTTACAAATGAAGCATTTCAGGTCCAGAGAGGTTGAGTAATTTTCCCTGAATCATACAGCTTTTATGAGAAGCTAAACAACATGTTTGTTAAAAATCACACAGAAAGCAAAATTTCTAAGCCAGATAAACATTTGAAAGGCAAAGCTCTGATAAAGAAATCTTCCACAAGCTCCATCATTGAACAGGTGTTCTAGAAGTGTCTTTCTGTTATGGAAAATCCTGTTTCTTATGTTAGTTTTGCTTAAACAGAGCATCTGCACCTTTCACTAACATTCAAGACAGTGCCCCAGGCAGGCAATGTACCCACTCGTGCGTGAGAAAAATGACAATTGTGGCTCCCTGGCAGCCCTCTGTGTGCCTTCACTGTGCATTTGGAAGGTACTTCTGTTAGGGCCATTCACCTGTGCGGGGAGGGGACAATTCTCTAAGGGGTGGCAGGTCTGGGGCCACAAATACAACCCTCGGAGCCCATTCAGGCACTGGATATTTCTCTCCTTGACCACCTGGCTGGGTCACCACCCGCTGTGGGTTCTCTCTTACGTTACTAATTTTAGGTTACTACCTATTTATAGCAGGCACACTGTTGATGACACAAGACATGCCAGCCTTAATGAAGCCTGTGGTTCCCAGTCACTGCAGCAGCTTCGCACCCTCCTGCTTCGAATGTCACTGTCATCTGGGCGTGCCTCCCTTCCCTGGGAGCGAGCATGCTGCATTCTAGGAAGAGAGGTGGCACGGATCTAACTCCTGATCCACGACCCTCATTCCTGACATCAACCAGTCTCCTCTCAGGAAGAGACACTGCAGGCTGAGTAGCCTGTCAACACGCCCAAGAGGTGGCTAATACCAAGGGAGACATGGCACTCCTCCAGGGACCTGGTGACTGTGACAGGCTGGATCTGAAGGCAGAGTGCCCACAGCCCACAAGCCACAGGGCCTCCCATAATATGTTCTGAGTCCTTCCATTTGTCCCTAAGCACATCCAGTATCTCTGTCATTTAATTCTTACAAACTCCCTGCAGGTAGATGGTGCTATGAGGAAGAAATACGGCATCTTGTTTAAGAGCACAGACTACCTGTGTCCAAATTCCAGCCCTGTAGCTCCCTTCTCCTGTCCGTGCCTGTGTTTCCTTGCATCAAAAATTGCATCTTGGTCATCAATACTTACATCTCGCAGGTTTGATGTAAGGATCACATGTGTTAATACATGTCAGGGGCATAGGGAGGCACCTGACAGGCAGCGGGCTGCACAAGCCCTTGTTATGTTTCCATTTTAGAACTGAGGAAACGGAGGGTCAGAAAGGTTATGTGAATTGCCCCACCCATCAAACGCAGAGCCAGAGTTCCCAGTCAAGCCGGCTCTCTCTAAAGCCTTCCCCGCTTCAACCCCCTGTTAGAACTGTGCTGAGGATGGGTGTTGCCGGCCAGCACCGAGACTGAGGCTCCTGCGGCTCGCACCTTGCCTCTTCTCCTTCCATTCAGGAGATTCCACTCCGTGTTCAATGCAGGTGACGTCGTTGCTTTTCTTGAATCCCAATCCTAGGAGATAAAGACTCACATAGTTGATTTCCCAAGCACATTATTAGGTGCTGACTCTGTGTCAAATCCTTTGCTGGGTGCCTTGCAGCCCGCGGCTGTGAACCAGCCAAACTGCTGCTCTTGACAGACACATCCCCCAGGGTTTGGTCCACATGAGCCCAGTACGAGGCCACTGTCACCCCAGCATGAGGGAGACTTCCAGCTCTGGCACGTCTAGAATCAGGCCAGGTACTCTCACTTCATCCTGCCCTAGATGGTGCTTTGCAAATTATTCTGAACTATCCATCATTTTTTGAAAAGAAGCGCAGTGTTCCGTGAGATAGCAAGGCATCAATGCTGTTACCGCAGAGCTCCCGAGCCCTAGGCCTCCCTGGAGAAAAAGCACAGCGCCAGCCTGGTCTGGTGGACTCAAAAATGATCCAGGAACCTCCAGTCGAATAGTGGGCGGTGGATGGAATTAAAGCAAAGCTACTGACAGACACAGAGCGTGAAAGAGATGCTGTCGCTCTTCTGAGCAGCAGACAGGAACCATGGCCTTTCTCTCTCAGGGCCACCCTGGGAAAATACGTCGTTTTCTCCCATTTGTTTCAGGGAAAGGTTACATAGTGGGAAACAATAAATGATCCAGAAACTCTGGGCTCAGCATGCCTTAAGATCATTTAGCTTGGAGACTAGCAGAACACAAAAGCCTCTCCATCAGTGCAAGTACATTAAGCACTTGTTGTTTGGGAAGACCACATTTTTATCATTCTTCTCCTGGACTTGCTGCTTGTGCCTATAAAACAATCTTGCGTCTTCTTGGAACCTATTCACCTCTCTGCTTGTTGCAGAAAAGCATCAGTTGTCTCGGACAAAGAGATGTTTTGTTTTGTCTTTTTTAATTCATCTAGACCCAGAGTTGGACTGAGGATCTAGGATGAAAAAGTTTAAAAGGTTAAAATACTGACTCTTGATCATGAAGTGGGTCTTCCCTGCTTGCCTTTCCCCCACAAAGAGGAAAAGAAATATGAAGTGGAACTGCTTTGGCTATCACTGAGTCTGGGAGGAGAGAGGGCACAGGGCCAAACTGAGCCCAGCCGCTCACTGCCCTCCCTGCTGGACGCTTATACAAAAGATAATGAGGCCAAAGAAAGTACTAGTAGCAGAGCAGAGGCTTTGGGGTGGCTGGGGTGGCTGGACAGTTATTTATTGCTTTGTAACAAATGACTATAAACAGAGTAACTTAAAATAACACACATTGTTCTATCTGCTTCTGTAAGGTCAGGAAACCTGGCAGAGCTCAGCTGAGTCCTCCACCTCCTGATCACTCATGCGATTACAGGCCGGGTATCAGCCAGGGCTGAGATCTCATCTGAAAGCTCTATTGGGGAAGGACTCACTGCCAAGTTCACATGGTTGTTGACATTTCCTAGAGGGTCACTAAACCAAAGGCCTCAGTTCCTAACTGGCTGGAGGCAAGTTCCTCCACACCATGGCAGCTTGCTTTTTTCAAAGCCAGTGAGGAAAGAGAGAAAAAAGAGAGATAGAGAGACTATCTTTTAGAAAGACAGAAATTACAATCTTACATCACAAAGATGAAAAAGACATCCCATCCTCTTGCAGCTCACAGATCTCTGCCTATACTCAAAGGGAGAACATGACACGAGGTGTGAATGTTGGGAGGTGGAGACCACTGGGTGGTCCTAGAGCCCACCTGCAGTGGCCTCTGCATGCCAGAGATCACCCAATCACCAGGAAACTCTGAGAGGCCAGTAGGGATTCTGATGGGCAGAATTCCTAGAGTTGATCTCAAGCCTATCAGTATTCCACAGAAATAGCAACAAGAATAGCAAGATGGTAAGTGGATTGGCAAAGGATCCTAGAGACCAAGTCTAACTGCATGACTTTAGGAGACACACACATTCTGGGCCCCAGTGTCCTCAGCCATGAAGTAGGATCCTTCTTACAGCTGGCTACCAAAGGAGGTCATTTCTAAGAGGCTTTGAAAGACAGAACAATGTACTAACATAAAAGGTTGTTGTAATGTTATAAGTAACATAGTCAAACATACAACCAAAAAGGTTGGGCCAATTCACTTACTGTTTGTATGTTGCCTTCTACATATATTAGATGCATTTACAGTTCACTTCCTCTTATGAGTTGTGTGCTCATTTGTGTATATACATAACCCTATGAGCTGCACACGTAAATATGCATCTGAGTATGTGTTCCTCAAAATTTTTGCAAAAGTTCCAAACAAATTCCGGTTTCTGGCCTTCTAAAAATCCTTGTTCTAAAGCTTATTGAGATCACGAAAATAATTGAGGCTCCAGAACCTTCTGAAAGAAAATTTATTCAAACCTATCCCAAGTGATAGAATTGGGGATGCCTCATTTTTTTGTTTGTTTGTTTGTTTTTATTAAATCATAGCGGTGTACATTAATGCAATTATGGGGTACAATGTGCTGGTTTTATATACAATTTGAAATATTTTCACCAAACTGGTTAACATAGCCTTCATGGCAGCCTGA
Source organism: Arctocebus calabarensis (assembly GCA_963573935.1). Taxonomy (NCBI): domain Eukaryota; kingdom Metazoa; phylum Chordata; class Mammalia; order Primates; family Lorisidae; genus Arctocebus; species Arctocebus calabarensis. Next base: position 45,223 of record CAUYON010026485.1, on the reverse strand, counting down.
TTTGTTTTTATAGTGCACATGAACCACCACCTGTCCCAACTTGAGCCTCAAACCCAAGTCCATTAAATGTAGCCCACAGAAGGGTGAAAGTCCACAGCACCCGTCTCAATATCAAATACTTTATTAGCACAACTCTGGCCTGAAGCCAATTTGGAAATAACCAAATTAGCCCCAAGGCCTCCCTTAACTTAATTTTTACAGTGCTGCTTTCAGGATAGTGTTTTTCCTGTGACCTTTCTCTTCTTCCATGTGTTACTGACTTTCCCTTGGGGAGCAGGAGGTGACAGAGGACACAGCACAGCAGCCATCGCAGGAGCCATTAAAACCTCCTGCAGATTTCTGGACGTCGGAACTGTTTAGGGTAATTTAATCCTGAAAGCAGCTTTTATCTCCGCGGTCCTCCCTCGCTGCCCCGTTGATGGAAGCTAGCTCACTCGGAATTTCCTCAGTGAGAAAGGATGTCTGCCTCCCTGTAGGAAGGGACACGGGCCTCTAGTCTTTGTTCCCTGGGATATTCCAGCACATCAGTCATCTGCCTAGAGGAACTGTGTGTGGAGCAAAGGGAACAAAAGATGAAAACATATAAAGGAGATCACGTGTGTGAACGCATTAGGTAAAAGGCAGGGCCAATGTTATAACTGTTGTCATTACCTCTCATCATCAGAGAGAAATAACCAGAAGCTTGGCCTGAATGAAAAGTGGGTGTGTGCACACACAGAGATACATGCACAGGTGTATCTGCAAGCATATGGTGCCTGTATGTGCATGGCCACACGTGTGTACACGCATACACATGCATGCAAAGTAATCCAGTCTGAGAAACAAACTAGAAAAACAACATGGAATATTCAGCAACTGAAAAGTTTGTGCTATAGAAAGAGTCCAGGCCATGTGCCCCTCCTCCCTTAGCCTCGGGCTTACTCTGTAATCAATGGCCAGTTGTTTAACTTCTGCGTGATCACATAGCTTATGATGTAAAAGTAACAATTCTTCCTCTCCCCTATCATGAATATAAGCAGCTAAGCTTAGGGGAGGGTGAAGGTGTTACGTAAGTGTACTAATTAAATACATGAAAACAGAAGGCCTAACCATTCCCAACACTGTTCATTCAGAATATATATAGTAACATCCTTTGGTCTGTAGTTAGATTTGCAGCATCTCCCACCATCCACTAAACAGAAGCACCCAAAACATAAATGTATTCCAAAACTGTGTCATACAGGCTTCCTTCAGCTAATGCCCCTCAGCCTGACACAGAGAGAGGGTCAGGGCCACTCGCCTGGCACCGGACACAAACTAAGACCAGGTGTAAGCTTGAGCTGCAGTCCTAAGAAAGCAGAGACAGAGACACAGCAGAGAGAAAGTGAGTCAGAGTGAAATATGTATACCTGGGGCCATTGCATGAAGGGTCAAGTAGCCCCAAACAACTCATTAAGTCTGGGAAGCACTATCAGGAAAAGGTTAAATTATACTTAGAGGGCTATATCAAAAACAAGCAGGACATGATGTAATGGCAGGTTCTTGGCCATGGTCATTGGAGAGGTCCCTGAGGTGTAATCTGAAAACCCCGAAGTCACAAGAATAAGAATGTAGGTGAGGGCTCTGACCAGACAGATGGGAAAAAGGAGCTAAACATAGCAAATGAGCTCCAATTATTCCTACATTACAATTCTTTTCAAGGATTCTGGGAAGATGGCAGTGATTGTGGTAACGGCATAGATATTTTTTTTAATCATTGCTAAATCCCTGCATAAGAAACAGAACAGCCATATGTCAAAACTGAAAACCCATGGACAACATGGACAACAAAATTTGATTAAAAGGCCTTCCCTTCACATCCTAAAACATGAGAGAGTGAAGACAAAGTGCCAGCAGCCAGGAGACCTGTGTAGTCTCAGCACCTGCACAGAGAACGGACAGGCTGCCTTACGAGCCTGAGATCAGAACTCCAAAATAGCCAAATGATCGCCCCGGGAAACTACAGAAAGCCGATCTGAGAATGCTGCTGAAACCAGAAGAGGCTCTGCCCACCCAGCAGTATGTGGGTGCCTGCAGCCCGTGGCCAGCTCTGAAGGGTGGGCCAACACACCCACCAAGGCTTCTTTCCAGAAAAGGTCCACACTGAGAAGAAGTTTCTGGGAGTGAAATCAGTATTGAGTAGGGAAGGGGTAATAGGAACTATAAATGAGTGGGTGAATGAATGAATGTCCAGCTAAAAAGAAAGAAACAGAGCTAGAAACTTCAAAAACAAACTGCCATATTTTTGAACACCACGTGGAAAAGAAAAAAGAATAGAGGGACCCCTGTGAAGCTGAAAAACTCCTGAACCCTAAAAATTCAGGAAAACTAATTTCTTATAAAAATGCATAATAGAAGTGTGTCGAGATCAAACCCCATACAAAACTACAATTTAAAAAAAGGGCACAGAGGGCAGAATAACAGCCCTGCAGAAAATGAAAGCATGCCAGAAAGACGTGCCTGCAGGACAGGTCAGAACTGTTACCTTCTGTTTCCAAATGAGCAGAGACTAAAACAATGAAGTGAGTGACCTAATAATGTAAGTCAATATAAGCAGAGCTCAAAAGTTCAGTGGTAGAACTCAGAAAAGAATTTAAAATAAAAGAAAAAATATTTTCAGAAAGGAATATTAGGCTAGAAGGAACGAAGAGTTCATACACGCAACAGTGAATGCCTTGCAAGGATAGAGGTGAAAAGAGGAAATTTTAAAAAATCAAAAAGATGACCCACATCAAAGAGAGGCAAGGGAGAGCTAACATAAGGATAATAGGAGTATCTGAAGACGAAAACCGAACAACGGGAACCAAGCAAAACACTTAAAGCTACAACTCAAGGAAAATATCCCTATACAAACTACTCTTTAAAAGAGCACACTCAATAGCTAAGGATACTGACCCAGAATGAAGCAGCACAAAGCTAATTCCAATAAAATTGCTGGACTTCAAAGAAAAAGAAAAAAATACTTTGAGCACCTAACCAAAGCAGCAAGTGATTTATTAAAGAAGGAAACTTAGAATATCAATGTCTGTTTTGACAGTAACACTTTATATCAGAAGAAAATGAAGTAGATTATTTACCATGTTCTAAGGAAAAATATGTTATTGGCATCCATGAATTCAAGGAATACTTCTCTTATGAGCTCTTTCATTGTTTTAAGTAATTTACCTTAAAACAAGCTCTAGACAACAAAAATGATGAGAGAAATGTCCAGATAGGGACTGATATGAACAAAAAACATAAATACTTATAGACTTATGACTTAGGAAGGATTAAACAGGAGAGAGGGTCGTCATAACGACCATCTGCCCAAACAGTGTAGGTCAAGCACAACTGTGATAAGGAATGATAGGAGAAAAGAAAACACAGATACGGAAATAAATGTTAACTGGTCTCAATTTTTAGGTTAATAATGGTGATACAGTAGTGTAAACATCGTTCCTCTGACACTGTTGTATGTATAAATAAATGTAAAGTAAATGAGTAATTACAGAATATTCTAATTCTCCATTAACACATGTGTTAAGAGCCAGGACTCTCAGTATAGAAAAGAGAAATACAGATGTAATATAAAAGAGATTAAATAAAATGTCACATAGCCCTTAATTTGAATTGAAAATACCAGTAAGCACTCATGAGGCATTCCGTCATATATATATATGTGCATATTTTATATAGATGTATGTTTTTACTAATATATATACATGCACATATACAGAGGGTGCCAAAAAAAATGTACATACATTTTAAGAAAAGAAAAAACTGTATGAAAATTGTAATACTCAAGTCACATTTGACTTCTGCAATTATAAGAGATTCAAGATACAATATACAAGACAACAAACGTTATCAGTATATATTGAGTATTACAATTTGAATTGCATTTCCATGGTGCAATCCTTTGAGCTTCCAAAGGATAATAGTTGTAACTAACTGAAATTCAAAAATATGGTTCAAGTTGCCGATTCATAAGGGTATACAAAATCCTGACAGCGAGATTCCACAGGTCAAATGGCTTAGAGTCTTCAAAATATAAAATAAGGGAAAGGAAGGAGAAGAGGAAGATTCAGCAGATTTAAAAAATTAATTAATTAATTAATTAACAAAAAATTAATTTAAATGGGCTGAACTAAGCAATAGTATCTAGGGACAGGCACACCTGAGTGATAAAACTACTGAGAAATGCAAGGAAGTATTTGTCATGTCAGCCAGGATTTATTCTAGGAGTAAGGCGGGGACTGAGTCTGGAGAGGACAATGAAGGTCTTCTGCAAGGGCTGGCAAAGTCCTGTTTCTTGACCCAGGCAGTGGTTAAAATTGGTATTTGCTTTATAGCAACTCATTGAGTAGGCATCTGCTTTGAGGACTCTTCCATATCTGAGCTTTACTCTTTTGTCATTGTTTAAGGATGCTGTGTTATTAGATAGAGTGAACTAGTTTAATTCTCCAGTGCACACTTACAGCAGTGGTTTCTTATCTTTTTTGCACTTGCAATGGAGCGAAGAAATAGGCCAGGACTTTTAACACAAAAGTATTTGTTATAATAGTATATACCAGGTGTCTAATTCCAAAATTTCATTTTCATGGTTGGGGAATTGCCCAGCTAATTGTAGCGCCAGTGTCAGATTGATTGCATACCCAAAAGGAGGCATTGCTGCAGTATTTACAGAGTGGAGACTGGTAGTAGAAAAGCTTTAACCTCACAAAATGGAGTTATTTTCATTTCACTTTAATAAAAGAACGATTGGTTTTCATCATGCATGTAAAAGAAGGGTAACTTTCTTCAATTTCTAATAAAAAATGGAGTTGTATACATTTATAAATGGATTACATTTACTTGGCTTTGGGTGGTGAATCTTATTTAACAGATCAAGGGTGCCCATCAGAATGGTTCTGTGTGCCACAGTTTCGATGAAGTTTGGTTTAGTCAATAGATATGAATAAAACCCAATACTATGGATCAAAATCAAAATGCTACAAATGATCCATGTGAGCTATTGAGCGCTCGTCTATGGTACAGCTCACCCCAGCCTTCGACACAAGGCAGATCCTTATTATGATGATTAATGGTGATAGTTGAGAACTTATTTTCCTTTGTATCACACTTTATTTCTTTGCATTGAATTGAGCAGATGAGATGGCTTAGCAGAGTAATAAAACCAGTACAATCACTATCTAGTCTATTTTTTTTTAGCATTTTGCTGTTTATTACTAATTGATTTGTTTCTTCTTAGAGGGTATTGCAATATACTTAAAATGAAACCCAGAGTTTAATGGATTTTCTTTACTCAACTGTCTATAACCAATCAGTATTTTGATTTTTGTAGGTTCTTTATACAATTTAGATGTGAATGAGTATTAAACTATGTTTCCAATGTGTGATATGTGTAAGAACAAGATAAAGCAGTTCTTTTTTTCTTTCATAAATGAGTATTAATAAAACAGGTTTGTTTGTTAAGAAAAGAGGAAAGAGGCAGCCTTGCCCCCTGCACTGCTCCCAGGCCTGCTCCCCTGGGGACCATTTGATCCTCCTACACAGGGGGGAGGGACCCATGCAGACAGGCCCTCAGCAGAGGAAATATGGGGTCCTTGTGTCCTCAGATTGGGCTCAACATCAAGCCCCCCTCATTGCTGGTCTCATTGTAACCTTGATCTTTTCTCCCAAAGCCAAGGTTTTGCCTTATTTCTTAGGACACAGCTCTCCCTTATCTCTGCTTCCTGGCCTTATAAGCATTCCCCCTGCTAGGTTTCCCTTTGACACTGCCTAACTCTGTGTGGCCTCTCTGGGGACCAGCGCCCTGACCCTGGGCACATGCTTGCTTTGGTTGATGCCAGGACCCTGGAAAGTCCACAAGGTTAAGCTACCAGGGCTACCACAGTACCCTGGCTCCTCGTGTTGGCCTGCCTATCCCCTGGGCTTGAGCAAACTTGATATGGTCTGTCCTGATACAACTGAGCCCCAGGCTCGGGGATTTAAAAGGAAAAACACCTATCACTCAGAAAAGTTCCAGGGGGATGTCCTGGTGTTCCTACCATCTTTTAAACCCTTAAACTTGGACTTGGAAGATCTGCATTTAATTCCTGGCTGGACCTGTTACCTATTCAGTACACCGCAGGGCAGTCACTCATCTCCTCTGAACTTGAATTTCTTGATTTTTTTGTTTTTTTTTGAGACAGAGCCTCAAGCTGTCACCCTGGACGGAGTGCTGTGGCATCACAGCTCACAGCAACCTCCAATTCCTGGGCTCAAGCGAGTCTCCTGCCTCCACCAAGCAGCTGGGACTACAGGCGCCCACCACAACGCCCGGCTTTGGTTGTAGCCATTTTTTGGTTGTAGCCATCATTGTTGTTTGGTGGGCCCAGGATGGATTCGAACCCGCCAGCTCAGGTGTACGTGGCTGGCACCTTAGCCTGTTGAGCCACAGGCGCCGAGCCAAATTTCTTGATTTTTAACGAGAATATTATAACTCTACCTTCAGCACTACCAAGTTTCAGCAAGGTTGAAGGCATTTAACACACATGTGAAAGCACTGTGCCTGACCCACATTAGGGGCACTGAAATACTGAAATGTTTCTGCTCCCTTTATGCATGAAGTTGACCTCTCAGGTGTCTCGGGTTCAGCCCCACCCCACCCCTGCCCTCACCCAGAAGAACAAAACAAGTCAGGAAACAAATAGCTTCTACCTGGGAATCAAAGTTCACCTTGACTTCTCCTGCTTCTGGAGCCATTCTTGCTAATTCTCTTGCCTCTCGGGTTCTGGCCCTGCTTGCTTTGATCAGCAGGGTTGTGCCAATGCCTTCTACTCCAGTGACGCTTCTGAAAATCAAACTAGCATCTGCCTATCCTTAACACAGTTCCAACTCTATCTGCCTTAGCTTAGAACTGGTCTCATGCCTACCCTGCCAGATACTTCCTGCTTCCAGGGTCCCCTGTTCCAGATGCCTCCTGGCGGATTCTCCTAGGCCCATAACAGTTAATACCACCAGGCTCTGAAAAATCACCCACCCCTCAGGCAAAGTCTGGAAATTATTAGAGTCTATTACTAGCAAGCCTCAGGCTAGTGCTAAGCCGAGGGAGGCCACTGTGTGAAATAGCTTCAAAGGGACACTAGAAAAAAGCAAAATAACAAGTGCCCCCATATATAAAGTCTCGAGGACCCACAGTTCTAGTCGACTCATCCTGAAAAGCAGATTCTAAGATTAAATAAGGTCCTGAAAAGAACACAGAGGATTAGGGACTCTCACACAGACATACTGTGAAAAGGCTGGACCACCTCATGGCAGAAAGCTAGGAAGGGTTTGTTCACCCCCAAAAGACCCTTGGACAAAGGAGGAGGAAGCCTCAGTTTGGGGTCATTTTCCAATGCTGGTATGCTCAGGAAAGTCACTTCCCCTCCCTAGAATGCTGGTTCTCCACCTGAGTAGCAAGGTAGATGGGGCTAGTGTACAAATCTGGCTGAGTATCAGATTCTCTTGGGAAGGTTTTTACATTTTGCAAGTATTACCTTCTCATCCCTACATAAGAGCTACTGAATCTGAATCTCCCCAGCCCTAAAATCTATATTTTAGGGATTCTCAGGCGATTTGGGAATCATTGAATTCTCAGTGCCCTCTTGCTGTGACAATCTGTGGTGCCTTTGAGATTCCAGAAAGAATGAACAAAGGCAACCAATAGTATGAAGTGTGAGCAGGACAAGTGCACACTCGTGAGAAGCAGAATAGCCCTTGCACAGTGAGCAAAAAACTCAGAAACGCCATTCCCACAAGAGGTGGTGCTGATAGGAAATGTAAATTGATTCCAAACAACTCTGGGCAGATTGATGAGGGGGAAAGCCATCCCACGGAGCAGCGAGGACCACCATGCCATGAAGGCTGCTAAAGGCTGCTAGAAGCAACAGAATTCTGGAATGGCAAATCCTCAGTGCCCATGGAACCCTCTTTAGAAAGAGCCCTTTCTCTGGGCCTTCCATCTGAAAATTAAAACAACATTTTGTGTATAAAAACCAAATGAGACTAATATATGTCCCTTGAATTGGGACAGTCCAGGTCCCTTTATTGAGAAATGGCCCTAGAGTCCCTCCTTTATGGAACAGGAGACTTAATTCTCAAGATCGGTGTCTGCTTCCCACAGTGAGAAATCAAATGTGAAGTTACCTGAGTTTTAAACAATGTTCAATGAGCATCTCTAAGGCTGAATGTCATGCTAACCACTTGGCCTAGGTCTCTCAGAAAGTCCAAGTAGGAGAGTTACAACCTCCATTTGTTCAGATTTAAAATCTGAGGCTCAGAGAGGTTATGTGATCTGCCCCAGGTCTCACAGCTGGTTGGGGCAAAATCCAGGATGAGAGAACTTTCCCTGTCTGAATCCAAAGCCCCTCTTCCTGCCTTGCCATATACATGGAAAGAGAGAGATTCTTTCACTTCCAGTGCTGAACTGACTAAATCACCCACCACGCTTCTGCCTCCAATTGATGAGGTTGCCCCACCCCCACCCACCCCCAGGCTCTTGCTATAGGCACAGATTGGGTCTGCAGAACAGGCTTTAGGGAGCTGGAGCTAATGAGAGGACTAGGCTTTCCAACTCCCTTCCTGAGCTTTTCCTGCTGCCCACATCCTCATCTCCAACCCTCTGAGTTTAAATTCCCAGGTGCTGCTAAAGCAGACTCCACAGTCACAGAAATCAAAATCCCACCTCGACTCTTCCAACCACCCCCACCCCTACCCCTGTCACATGCCCAGCTGTCACCCTGCTGTCTGGGACAGCACCAGCCTTGGTTACAGACAGGAGTCAGACATACCCTAACCTTTAGCGTCTAGGGTTTTACACTGAACTTTCACACTGCCTTGCTTCCTTTAACGTGCCACCCCGGCCTCTCTCACAGGCACAGGAATCAAAGTCCCCCAGTGGATCAGAGGTGAGGCTGCCCCCAAACCCAGGTGTCCTTGCTGACGCCAAAGCCCATGTTCTTTTTTTTTTTAGAAATTTTATTTTATTTATTTGTTTATGTTTGTTGGTAATTTTAGTATCTTCTTTTTTTAATTTTTTTTATTTTTTTATTATTAAATCATAGCTGTGTACATTAATGCATTTATGCAGTACAGTGTGCTGGTTTTATACACAATTTGAAATACTTAAAAACAAAGCCCATATCACTCTTCGGGCACAGTCCACATATACAGGGAGCCCATAAAGTTTATGTGCAATTTAAACAGTGTAACTAAATTACACATGAACTCTATGGCCACCCTGTATATTTTGGGCACTTGAGGAAATAAAAGGACAAGACACCAAACAAGCTCTGCTTAAAAATGCCTCTGCAAAGAGTCCCTTGAGTGAACATGTCCAGCCCCTTAATAATACAAACACATCAGAAGACCAACAATTAGCCATTGTTATTACCTTCCAGTCCTTGAAATGACCCATCAGAAACCAAATAGAAATCAACATCTTTATTTGGAAAAAAAATAAAAAGAAGCCCAGAAAAGTGCTAAGGACTCAGCGTTGAACAGACCACGTGGTAAAGCTCCAAGCAGTACTTCCACCTCCCAACCTCAGGCAGGGCAGTGTGACTAAAACCCGCCACAACTGACCCAGGCGCAGGTTGTCCAGACTGCCCAGCATCATCTCCAGCTACTGTTTATCTTGGCAACTCAAACTAAACTTTCACATTTACATCATTGAATTAGTTCAAAGTCTTTAAAATTTTTTTCAATTTAATGTTTTAGTGAACAAAAACTATGTACAACCCAATTAATTTTTTCATCATCTTCTATAGAATTCAACTCAGTCTCTCTTTAAAGAAACAGAATTTCTGCAGTTCTTATGAGATTTGCGTATTTTAAATAAAATTAATTTATCAAGAACATGTCCTTTAAAGTTTTAACAGGTTATAAAAATGGTAGCATTCTGGCCAGTGTGAGATCTGAGAACTCCCTAAGGTCTGGCCTGGCTCAAAGAGAGAATGTGGAAGGAAATAGGTCACAGACAGAAGGGGTGGGGAAGGGTCTGTGCTCCCGTGACACCCCCAGAAGGCCATCTAAGGACACTGGGTGAGGACACAGAGCACCAGGAAGTGGGTGAGGGACTGGACAAGGAGAGGAATGCATCCGAGACGAATTTGACCTGTTTGTTTAGTTTTTCATGCTCTGTTGCAACGAAAGCTGCTCTTGTTGCATTTCAGACACAACCTGCTTCGGGTCTGTTAGGGAATGCCCAGCAGACAGGCCAAGCCAGGCTTCCTGCTCCCACTATTAGCCTGGGCCCTGGACCAGGCGGGGAAATAGGGCTGACTCTGCGTCCAATTCATTCCTCCTGTGTTCTCTGAGCTAAGAGGTTCCCAGATGCAGATGCCAAAGGAGAATAGGTTAGATGCATCACAATAGCACAGATTGAGCACTTATTGTTTGCCCAACACTATTCCGGACTCAGTGAGAGACTGCCTGTGCCTGTCCCAGCTAGAAGGGGCCCCGTCTCCTTGGAACTCTCCTAACGTCCTGTACTGTGTTTGGCTGCTTCCCTTTTGGTCTCTCGTAAGGCTGGGGCCCTATCTGCCTCAGCTTTGTCTCTCCCCTGGTATCTGACCAAGGGTCTAGCACCTAGTAGGCTTTCAACAGAAGTTTGCAGTTTGAATGATTGACTGGCATTTCTAGCCCTGACCTTGTTGCCATCTTGGAACGTAGGTTTGGGGCCACGGGGCAGACATCTCCGAGGCAGCCCCAGAAGGCCCCTGGAAGAGGGAGGGACTGACTGAAGGAGTGACTGCCTCTCCTCTTGTGCCACAGTTCACTGGCTGTTCACCACGTGCGGCGCCAGTGGGCCCTACGGCCCCACCCAGGCCCAGTGCAACAACGCCTATCAGAACTCCAACCTGAGTGTGGTGGTGGGGAGCGAGGGTCCGCTGAAGGGCATCCAGATCTGGAAAGTGCCAGCCACCGACACCTACAGGTGCGTATGGAGGAGGGGGAGGCCGGGGGGCACACCCCACCCTCCTGAAGAGGACTGGCGCCCTGCCTGTGGGTGCATGCCCGCGGGTGCCCCAGATCAAAGGCCACAGACTCCAGCACACGGAGGGGTATGAGGGCTAGAGATTGGGAGATTGGGAATAGTAAAATACGGCAACAAAGGAAAGTTTTGTTTTGTTCTCTAGTTCATAGGGTGTTCATGGAAATGCTACACATGCATGAGGTAACCCCAGAATTATTAATAATACTGAAAATTATGATGGGCTGTTCTTGGAATGTTACTTGATGCTCTTTGAATGAGACAAAATATGTGAAGTGTTTGGGAAACAGAAGTATGGCACACAGAAAAGCTGATATTCTTTTCTTGAGCCTCACTTCCTGGGCCTTCACTGTTGGAAAGAAGAGCGAGTTGTTCTGGAACATTCATCCCCAACCCCCAATATTCTACTGCAGCAAGGCCAGGCTGGTGGCTGGTTTGACTCTAGGTGGCCACTTCAAGGCCATGGCATGAAGTGAAGCTCAGGGGAAGACTGGAGGGCTGGTTAAAACCCAGAGTTCAAAGCCCCACTCAGGATCGCCTGATCAGAAGTGTCTGAGTCTGTGCAGCTCAAGTGCAGTCTAGGAATTGTGATTTCTAACAAGTTCACAAGTGATATCAATATAGTCTCTCAGAACCACTGCCTTGATCAGACCCTCACACAAGCTCTAGTCATCACTAGGCAAGACCTCATTTTACACAGGAGGACACTGAGGGTCAGAGAGTCACTTGAGCCTTCCCACAGTCACACCAGGCAGAAGCAGCCACCAACTCTAGGCTGCTGAGGGCTGGCCCAGTGCGGCTCCCCACACCAGAGCACTGGCAGAACTGATGATTGGGGGCAGGGGGTGTCATCATTCAGCCCTGATGCTGCAAATGCCCCCCAAGGCCGGACTTGGGTAGGAATTGAGTTCCACAGCCCCCAACATCCATCACATCCTCAGCCCCCTGGGAAGGAAAGGGCTTCTTAGGTTGCCTGTTTCCCCTGGTGAGCTTAACGTATCCTGTGGTAGCCTCGTCCCTGGGCCCTCGGGGTAGATGTGTTAAGGAGAGTCCTAAGTGCTTTTTAAACAGCACTGGAGACAGGAAAGCTCTAACGAGGTTGACTGCAATCAAGTTAGTGGCCCCGCCCCCAGGAAGTGTCCGAGAAGATATCCAGCCACCTCTGGGCCCTCTACACTGAGCAAGCCAGACCTCCGCTTCTTGCTGAGCCCACCCCACATACAAAAACCAAGAAGAAGGAAGCAGAGGAGCTGTGAGGTGCACAGGGACCCCCATGGTCAGCCCCCAGTAGAGCCCATGGTCCCTCTCCTGCCCAGGGAAACTGCAAAGCCAGTTTGGCCACAGATGGGGACAAACAGGAGATGCTTCGTTGGGAGAAGGAGGTTCCTCCTGGACTATACACATCCCCCGCAGCAATGCGAATCAGACCTACTACCAAATTCCCACAGGTTGTGTATAAGAATCACTTGAGACTCTTTCCCCATCAATGAGACGCAAGGAGTTGTCAACACCAACTCAGCGGGTTGTGAGTTGATGTGCAAGTGCCCAGCATGATGCCTGCAAGTGGCAGGTGCTCCCTGGCCGTGGGCAGAGAATCCGCTGCAGCAATGGCACCATCAGGCCGCAGGCAGCGGCCAGACAGGATTTCCAAGAACAGATCTGTCCCGCAGGCAGATGACTTTTCTTTCTACAAAGACTTTTTTCTGACTTCCTACAAGAGCTCTGTGTTTTGAAAGCCTCAGCCTGCCAGAAGAACTACACTTATTAAATAATAATTCATTCATTTTCCCATTTATTATTAATCACAACCCTATCTACGTCTAGTCAAGTTTCTGATCTGCGTGAAACACCACAGTATTGCCACATTGCATTGATAGACTCCCAGCCCAAATCAGAGAGCTGTTTCCTCTCATCTCTTTGAAATAGTGAGACTAGCTCTTGGCCCCAGCACTGCCCAGCAAGTTCCTCATTAGAAGTATGCAGAAGGAACCATTTTTCTTTTGAAGTAGGACATTTTTGAAATGTCCAAATTAGTAAAGAGGACATTTGATTTGGCGCAAGATAGGACCATATCAAATTGGACGAATCAAAAGCAAGTTTTCCTTTTTCTGGGAGACTTTTTCTCCATAGTAATTATTATTACTTAGTAAGTATAGTTTATCTGGTGAGAAAAACAGGGGACACAATGGAAGACATGAAAAAAAGGTGTTTGGAAACAGAAGGTGGAGCCCCTGCCTGAGGGGACACGCCTCCCTGGCCAGTGCATGTGGCAGCTGCCTGAGCCCTGGGACTCAGATGCTCCTACTGACCTCTCTGCCTGCTGGTCGGGGAGGTGACAGGAAGAGGGGAGAACACTTTGGGGCACCTACTTTATGCCAAGGTGGGACCATCATTGCCTGGGCCTCCTCCCATGGAGAGTTGAAAGCACCCCCACTCTTAACTGGCCATTTATCCTGGGCCATCCCCCACCCTGTCCCTGTCCCTACTGCCAGGCAGGCGAAGACAGCATCTGGTTTGGGGCTCTGGTCCAGCCTCTGACCTCGTCTCTCCCTCCATCCCCAGCTTGCCCTGTCCTGGATTTGCCACTTCCATCTGTCAAACCAGTGAGGGATGACACAGTCACTATCTCTGAATCATGCGTCTTAGTGTCCGGACTTGTGCCCTCCGGCTTTGCAAATCTCAAGGAACCATGTTAAGCACCTCTTAGGGCACTGTGCCTGACACCGCGGGTATGAGGAGACTAGGACCCCGCTCCTGCTCCAGCAGGGTGCAGCCGGTGGAGCCTGACACAGGTGCTGCTGCCAGAGGCCCGGAGAAGGGCCCTGCACCAACCTGAGTCATGAGCCACGTCCACCAGGAGTCAGGCACCTGGGCTCAGTCCGAAGGTAACAAGAGTCATCTCCGGAGAAACAGAGAGGGCCTGCGTGGAGGAGGGAGCCGCCATGCGGTGCCTGCTGTGGGCACAGGAAGTCGGGGCTGCTCGAGTCCTGGCCGGCCTGGGGGTGCCAAGGGCTGGGAACAGGAGCATCACCCCAAATGCCTCCAGCTCACTCTGGAGACAGTGCGAGAGTGGGAGAGAGGCAGGCTGTCCCGTACCCAGGCCAGAGGGAAAGGGCTCACCCAGGGCAGGAGGAAGATGGACGGAGGGGAGGGGAGGGGCGGGCAGGAGGTGGGTGGAGGTGGGGCCAGAGTGACCTGTGACAATCTTAGGGGGCTCCCAGGCCGTGAGAGGCAGCGGCTCTTCTACAGCACCTGGCTGAGAAGGAAAGGTAAGGGTGACAGGGACCAGACAAGGGGCTCTGAGTGACCACAATGTCTAGAAGGTAGGGTGGCTGGAGCGGAGGGAAGATGACAAGCCACTGTCACACCAGGAGAAGAACACAGATGACAGGGTTCGTGCTGAGGGTGGGAGGGCAGGATCCTCAGAGTTATTATAAAACAGAGACAGACAGGGACAGAGCCCAGCTCCAGCCTTGGGGGAGGGCTTCAGCGAGAGTACCTGTGCCAGGCTCCTCCAGTGGACACTGTCACCTCACCTCTTCATCCCTTTTCATCCCCCTCTCTCCCTGCAGCCTCTCTGCCTTCCTGCCTCTGTGGGGCGCAACCTTCTTCCCAGCCTGCAGCCTCCCCACACCTGCTCCCACCACACACACACACTGTGCATAAAAACATGTGTCAAACCTGCCCACAGCTCCTGGTGGCAGTTCTCCCACGGCTCACTTGCTCTTCAGACATAGTATACAAAAGGCTCTGCATCCCCGCTGGCACCAGCTGACCTGGGCCACAGCTGTTCCTCATGGTCTCCGTTGAAGACACTCATTTCCCCACCTGGATTCAGGGACCAGCAAGTGCAGCTGGGTGACACTGTCATTCAACTCAACCCACAAGCAGCCACAGAGCCCCTACTCTGTGCCGGGCACTGAACCATAAAACCCCTAGTGTACACCAGGCACTGAGCCGTGGGGCCCTGCTGTGTGCCAGGCTCTGAGTAGATGCTGCAAGACTGATAGAGAGACTGAGACCCCGGAGCCTCACAGTCTCTGGGAAGATCACAAGGTAGATAAATTCAATACAGCCCACAATGCCAATCAAGTTCAGTCAATACTGGGAGAGACATCAGTGGCATGATTAATTGCCAAAGCAACGGTACAGACAGCCATTGCTGTGAAGGGCACAGAGCAGGGAAAGTCAGAGGTAGAGAAACTAGGCAAAGATCGATGAGCTGAAGAAAGAACAAAGTTTGGATCCAACTTTTGCCTCCAATACAGAGTCATGGTGGTGCCTGCTGTGACCTTAAAAGTTGTCGTCCCTTGCCTCCAGAGGCTGAGAGAGGTCCCTGAGGTCCCTTCCAGCTCAGAGGTGCTGCCCAGGTCAGGAAGGTGCTGAGGCAGAAGTGGACAGTGAACCTGCTCACTGGTGCAGCAGGAATGAAACCTGAGATGGCCCCACCAAGGGGCAGGTGCCTAAATAATTGGGCCCTTCATCACTGACCCCAGGGGTGTCAGCCCTCTGGCTTATAAGCCGATCAGAAATTCCCTACTGACCAAGCCCTGTCCACACTCGCATCTCACGTGTTCACAATAACCCCGTCAGATGGGCAGGATTGTCCTTGCCATCCTGATTTCACAGATGAGGAAACGGAACCAGTAGAGACGGGAAGGGACTTGCCCAGGGTCCCACCAGGCGTTAGAGCCCAGAGCAGAGCATAGGTCTCCTGACTCTGGAGGGTGACACAGGAGAGAAATGAGGAGCTTCTGCTGCTCCGAGTGGGGTCTGCTCCCCTGCAGCGTCCCCTCCCCGGTGGCTGTGGACACAGAGAATGTGCTACACACCAGCTGGGCTGGGCACTCATAGGTTCCAGCAGGTGGCCACTTCGATTTGCTGCTAATTCTTTATTTAGAAAAGATTCGCCACTCAATTATACCAGGTAACAATAGCTCACAGTCAATAATACAAAACACAAACCCAATAAACTTCCATTCTGACCAGGAGACATGGATTTAGATGAGGAAAAACAAAAAAATTACAGCATCAACTTGTTGAGAACAGTATCTTATAATTTCCGGCAAATTGGAACCACTGTGAGTCATTTTCCCCACTTGAGTGGCAGGTATATTAATTTCTTGTCACTTGTCAACTATCAAAAATAAATTGCTTACAAGGGATGAGAGGAAAGCTTCAGAGACTGAGTTGTCATTATTAACACGAATTTGTGTGATGTGATTCACAGCGTCCAGGGTGGTTCTGTGCAGAAGTGAGTGCTGGACAAAGCTGGTCCCCTTGGCTACCCTCTTGTCTACCTACCTGGTCCTGATCCTCATTCGTTTGCCCCCTTCTGCCTCCCAGAAGTCACCCCTGGGAAAGAAGAGGACAGGCTCACCCACAGGGGTACACCCCCCCATCACTACCATTTGTTACTCGCTAGCTACGCCCTGGCACTGAATTAGGTCCGTGATAAGCATTATCTCACTTAATTCTCAGACAACCTTTCAAGGTAGGTGTTTTGTTCTCCTTTTTGTAGATCAGGACACTGGGCTCAGAGAGGGTAAATAATCTACCCAAGGTCACACAGCTGGTGACCAAGCAGAGGCAAGCTGGCACCTTGGGCAAAGCACTGGAAGAGGCACCAGCTCCCAGGGCCACTGAGTGCAGGCTCGGCAGCTAGGAAGGAGATACCTCCCAGCTTCCCCCTACACCTACCTCTGAGGAGCAGAGTTTGGGATTTGGTCCAGGTCCGTCTGCACTCAAGCCTTTGTTTTTTCTACTGTGGCACATCCCACCCTCAAGGAGATCAGCCTTGCAGTAACAGCTGAAAACTTCCAAAGAAGTAAAGCGCTCATCGTGGGACTTCAGCTCTCAGGGGGCTGATGAGGGAGCCAGTCTATCCTGGGCCCCCCACAATTAGTCCAGGCAGGCAGCTGCCTGTCCCCACAACTTTAAGCCAGCCTTGCTCCAGGTTGGAAATGTGGGGCAGAGGCCACCACCAAGGAGAACGCAAGCCAGCTGCTGACACCTGGCTGCCAGGCTCTTCTGTCCACTGTGGATTCTGTCGAGCTGACCCAGCCCAGAGGCCTAGCTTGTGCTTCACATCAGTTTGCAAGCTTTCTTTTTCGATGTTTGTTTTGTTTTTTGCAGTTTTTGGCCAGGGCTGGGTTTGAACCCACCACCTCTGGCTTATGGGGTCAGCACCCTACTCCTTGAGCCACAGGTGCCACCCAGTTTGCAAGCTTTCAAACCAGTTTTTTGCCCAGGAGTGCAGGGGTCCTTGTCATTCTTTTCTTCCCCAGTAGTGAAAGCTGAGGCTCTGAGAAGTTGACCAAGTTGCCTCAGGTCACACAGCCAACAGTGCAAGGACGAGAACCAGTGTAGGACTCAGAACTCAGGCCACTTTCCTTCCCACCCCACCACCAAGAACTAGGTCAGGACTCAGGTGTGACTAGAATTGGGGGGGGTAGGAGAAATAGCAAAGAAGGCTTAGGAAGGGAAAAATGGGGCAGGAACAAATAATTTCTAAAATATAACAATTTGGCTAAATCTGAACACATGGAAGAGTTCAGAATGATTCATAATGCATGCAGATGGATGCAAATGACCATGCAAATGAGGCCAAAAGGAATGAGCCCAGTAAAGCTTACCTCTCAGCCATAAGCAGGAGTGGGCAGGACTGGGATTTCACCTCGAGCAGGAGTTTTCTGAGCAAACCACCTCTTCAGGTTGAAATGACTCTTTCATGCAGCCTGACCAAGCCCCAGAAACCTGCAGCAGTGAGCAGGACAGAGTTGGGACTCATCTGCATTGCTGTACCCAGACTGCAGAATGTCTGGAAGCCACCACCCCCCTGCCTTAACTGGACGTCCATTCTCTGAGCTAAATGATTCTACTTCCTCTTGCCTTCCTCTTCTTGGCCTTTTAGTTATCCCTTCCACATTGCCCGTCTCTAGGAGATCAGAAAGGAATGCTTGGCTGAGGGTCCAAAGGCAGCAGCAGACCCCACAGCTTCTCAGACCACCCTCGCTGTGTTCCAGAAGCACCTTGGATGGGAAATAGTCTCCATGAGGGGAAGTGTGTGGGTTTGGGCCAGAGTCCACCACTGACTAGTTGTGTGGCCTGAGATGAGCTATTTAATCCCTCTGGGCCTCAGTTTTCCCATCTGTCCAATGAGATTAGTGACACCTGCTGTTTATGGCTATTAGGGATGCCCTATGTATGTGACACACGTCTTGCCTAGCACACTGGAGGACGCTGAGCAAACAGCCCCTAGGTCCCTCCCCAAACCTACAGCCCCCAGCTTCCTGCCCTGCCACCTGCTACAGTCAGAGGTATCCCACAAACCCTGACTCCTTCCCCTGCCTCTTTCTACTTGTCAGAGAATCCAGCCCATCCTCCAGCTACACCCCCCGGCCCCACAACCACCCACTGCAGCCCTGAGCACCTGAGACCCTTACTTTGCACTGAGATGGTGCTTCTTCAGGGCTTGAACCTATCTTCTCCTTTTGCTGAGCTACTATGAGGTTTGGAAAAGAAGGTGTGATTCTTCTATCACTAGGGAAGGGGCTTGGGACTCCCAAAAGGCACATGGGCAGGAAACGGGGTGCCTAATCAGGGACCCCAGAGCCCTACACTTTGTCTCCCCAACTTGGTCACCCTACGATGGGACTTCTGTTCATGAGGAAGACTGTCTCCCCTGTTTCTTTCTGAGACCTTAAGGGGCCCAGAGCTGTTGCTGGTGTGCACAGCCTCAGGCCACCCCTGACACCCCATGAGCTCCCTTCGGTGCCCAAGCATAGGCCCCAGATGCTACGTCTGCATTCCACAGAGACCTCGGTCCCTCACCTGCCACGTTAGCAAACAGCCTGACCTTCGCCTCTGAGACAGCCCTGGGCCCCTGTCGTGCTCAGAACATGGGTTGGCCTAGCGCTGTAGCAGAGAAGAGGCTGTGTGCACAGGGCACGACGCCCTTGCTTCCCTTTTTACTTTTTCACAGAGGACTGTGGACCTGAATGGGAACTTGGCAATCTTCCCAAGTCCTTTCCCTG
Source organism: Arctocebus calabarensis (assembly GCA_963573935.1). Lineage (NCBI taxonomy): Eukaryota > Metazoa > Chordata > Mammalia > Primates > Lorisidae > Arctocebus > Arctocebus calabarensis. Next base: position 26,170 of record CAUYON010026485.1, on the reverse strand, counting down.
GCGGTCTCTGGGGAGGCATTTGTTAGCTGGTGCAGTGTCTTCAAGATACACCACTCTTCTGCTACGGTTCAGAAGAGAGTTCTTTTTTTCCCCATCCGTGCTCGACTTCATAGAAACAACCTAAGAGGCAGCAGAAGGGATCTCACATCCCCACGCTCCGTTTTTATTTTCATCATGATGGGTTGTTTGTTGTCGGCACACACTTTGCTCCAGAAGGACTTGCTGTGGGACAGGAATAAACAGTCTGTGCTCGTAGACACTGCTCTCCTCAGTCATTCCAGGAGGAAACGCCTTGTGTCTAGATCCTGCGGGGAGACTTTAAAACTTTGTACCACGCCCATGACTGCTGCTGTCATCACTAATGATAATGATTATTACTGAGTGCTCATTATATGCCAACCACAGTGTTAAGACCGCATGTCTCGTTCCTGTAACCGTCGTGACATGTGTGGGCTGGGAGGCAACTTCTCTTGTCATCCCCACTGGACAGACGTGGAACAGGGAAGTGAAGTTACTTATCTGAGGTCACATGAGTTCTTTAACCTGGGATGAGGAGAGAAAGCCATAATGGGGTATTCCTAGGTGCTTTGGAAACTGTCACTCCAACACGTTAGTCATTAATACAGTCTCGCTTGCTCACCCCCAATCTCACCTCCCCTCCCCTCCCCCCTTTCTCTCTAGCATTTCCCACTGTTCTTGACCTTCCTAGCTCTGTGATCAAGGCAACTCCCTGTGTCTCTCTAAACTTGGCTGCCCTCTCCCAGCAGCAGGAAGAGGAATACCCCTGCTGGCCTCCCACCATGATGGTGATGTGCCTGGCCCACTGGAAGCTGCTGGGTTGGCAGGGAAGGTTCAGTCCTTGCTGGTGGCAGGAGACAACATGCTTTTTATCTCTTATTGCAGCATCTCTGGCTATGGTGCCGCTGGCGGGAAAGGCGGGAAGAACACCATGATGCGGTCCCATGGCGTGTCTGTGCTGGGCCTCTTCAACCTGGAAAAGGATGACACGCTGTACATCCTGGTTGGGCAGCAGGGGGAGGATGCCTGTCCCAGCGTAAGTGCCCAGGGGTTTCTCGTCCACACTCATAGAGGCCCAGTAGAGGCTTCTTAGAGGCACCAACACCCAAAACCTCCTTCTGGACAGGGCTTGTTCTCCCTAAAAATGCCCCTCCTCTTTCGGGGTCATTTGTGTGCATAAGAAAGCAGGTGGTGGTGGCTATTAGAGTTTCACGTTCCCACAGGGATCAAGTTGTGGTTTTCATGAATGACCCTTAAAACCAACAACTGGATCTTATTTGAATGAGCAAACAATCACTCTTCTCAACAGAAGAGTGAGCTGCAGACCACTTCCTGATCTTTCTGGGTAAAGTGCTGTCCTTAGAAACAGGAATATCCCTAGTTAAACATCTCTTGTTCAGCTGAAAAATCACAGATGTATAGCCTTTTATATCAGTGGGTATGTGTATACAAATACATGGAAAAAGTTATAAAAGATACAGGTTATGTCTGGGGAGGGGGTACTTTATAAATAATGTCTAAAATTTGTTACAAAAAGAATGTATTTGTATCTTATTTATTATTTGGGGGATTGAAACTAACACATGTATATATTCAAAGCTTAGACTCAGAACTGGACAACCATATAGTCCCTTCCCCCATTTTACAGAGAAAGAAAACGGAGATCAAAGAGTTCAAAGTCACTCACAAGGCGACACAGAGCAGAGGCTCTGGGTTCCTGTTTTCCCAATGCCTACCACTTGCTCAAGCCTTGGTTCCTATGGATCTTTCCCTTTCTCCACCTGTAGCCCCATCACTGGACAAGCTTCTACAGCCCCAATGACAGTCTGTCATTCTGTTTCTGACCCCACAGGAAGGTCCAGCTGCCAAAGAGGGAGAAGTCCCACAGTAGGAGCTGAGAAAGCCCAGAGTGGTCTAGACAGTGAGACAGTAAAGAGTTAGTACCCAGTCCTTTGCTTCTTGCCTGCGTTGGGGACAGGCAGGACCCGGCAGTGATGGCTGTCCTAGTAGGAACTCAGCACCTGCAGGGTGGCTGTCTCCTAGTGGACCAGAGCCCACCCCCACCTTCACCTGAAGCATAGCTTCTGCTCAGAGCAGGGGCCCAGACCAGGGCTGGGAGCTGTGTCCTCACACCCAGGACGCAGGGCCCCTTCTCTACAAAATTACTCCACAGCAGCCTGGACAGATATGGAAAGAGGGGCTGCCAAGGAAGCAGTTCAACTCGGCAAAATAAAGTCAGCACTCCTAACAGCCAGGCCCTGTGTCGGGAGCCGAGGGAGTAGGTAACACTGCCCACCCTTACCAAGCAAAGTCAAAACAGGACAAGCAAGCAAGGGCAACCTCGTACGTGAGAAATGTCTCAACTCCAACTTTTATTTAGCAACTATAATCAGAACTTTCCAAGCCTATATGATATATTAAGTCATTAAATTACAGGCGGCTGTAATTTTCACAGAAATTTATTGAGTGCTAATGTAATTCTTTCATCTAAGCAGAAAGATTACATTGACTTCTGCAAGGGACTTTTACTTGATTGGATTGTAATCAGTTATGTCTTTTCACGGGACCGCATCTTTTTTTTAATTCACTTGTAATCTACTTGTTCCTTAGAGTTGCTGCACTTTATCATTTTTATTAATCAACCTACTTGGTCTCAAACTTTAGGCATGGACGGGAGTTCCCAAGCTGGCGGGAGGAGGGGTTTCTCAGCCAGGGACGGCGCGCGGCTCCCTCTGCTGGTCGGGCTGGGAATAACATGCCCTTGTGGGGAAAGTCATTGGTCTCCCAGCGAGGCTCCAGGAGGCATTAGGAAAAGGAAAAAGAAAGATTGTTTTCAGGTGCCTCCTCTCAGCTCCAGTTCTCCCTAGGCAGAAAATAAAAATCGTGTCTGGAGATGAGCCTAAAGAGAATGAAATGGACTCTAAGAATTAAACTGCAGGATTTGGCGGCTTTGCTGATTGAACTGCACATCTGCAGAGGAAGTTGTTCTTCCAAGGTGCCTAGCCACACTGGGCTCCTGGTACCTGGAATGGGCTCTGGCTGCCAGAAACTCCCTCCCCCACCAACACACACACATGCACAAGCGCACGCACACACACCCCTCAGCCTTTGCTTCTCCTGTTCCTTCCAAACCTCACTTGGTGGCATAAGTTTAAATCAGGATTCCTGGATAGTGCCATCACTGGCATTTCAGAGCAGATCATTGTTTGTGCTTGGGGCTGGGTAGGGAGCTGTCCTTGCCTTGTGGAGTGTTTAGCAGCATCCGTGTCCCCCACCCAATTCATGCCAGTGGCATACCCAAAGTAATGACAATCAAAAATGCCTCCAGATATTTCCAAATGGCCCCTTGGGAGCAAAAGCACTGGTATTTACTCTGAATGTTAAGTCCCACCATCGTTGCCTGCAAGGCAAATGTGAAGGGCTAGTCCACAAGGCGGACCTCTCTCAATCTCTTCAAATTTGCTCAACAAATATTTATTGAGTACTTACTATTGCTGGTCACTGTTATAGGAACTTGGGATATAGCAGTGAACAAAAGAAAGTTCTTTGCTCTCAAGGAACTTGGATTCAAGAGGGAGAAGGAGGGAAACAGTGACATCCCCCCCAAAGGCCAAGCCCCTGAGGCGGGCATGTGCCCATACTGTGGAGTACAGGCTATGAGGGGCAGGGCCCCAACACACCCCCAGCCTGGGGAAATGTTCAGGGAACGACCCCCAGCACTACTTCTCTGCAAGAAGTCATATAGCCCCTGCATGTGACTTCCTTTTTATCGTGCCAGCAAGCACACAGCTTTTTCTCCCTAAAGTTAATCTTGACTCCATGTGCTAAGATTTACATCATTAAGCAACCTTGTTTAAGACACTGTATAAATAAAGCTAGAACCATAGTTCAGTGCTGGCTGCAGTCTTAGCTGTTCTGGCCCCATCTTTATCTCTTGCATATGTCTCTTATTTCCTCATTCCCCACCATTCCCACTCTGGTTCATTCTCCTTCCTCATACTGGTTCGCAAAACCATACACTCAAGGAATAGCCTGAGAGTAAAAGGGAAAGGGAGATGAGGTCAGAGGTAAGAGTGCTGGACCAGGCCGTTGTCAGTGGACATGTTTAAGCCATAGTAGGGTTTTGAGCTGAATAACAACTTAACACGCTAAGTGTATTAAGCTGCAATGGGAAGAATAGACCACTCTGGGCACAAGGAAGAATCAGGGCAGTGGATTCAAGGGCTGTTGCATTAATCTAAGCAAGAGATGATGGTGGCTCAGACCAAGTCGGTAACTGTGGGAATGGTGGAAGTAGTTGAATTCTGGACATACTTTGAAGGTAAAATCCAAAAGAATTTCCCGCAAGATCGGGTAAGAAACTGAGAAAAAGAAAAGAGTCAAGGATGAGTCTGAAAACTGTGCCTGAGCCCTTGGAAAAAAGGAGCCGCTCTCACCTGAGCTGGGGGATGCCGCAGAGAAAGCCTACCTGGGGCAGAATCAAGAGTTCAGCGTCAGACACACTGAGTGGTCGAGGCCCGGTGGACAGCCAAATGGAGACAGGACAACAGGAAATGTACTGCCAGGATTCAGGGGAGAGGTCCAGGGTGGAGATATAAATTGGTGAAAAATCAGCATAAAATTGAGACAAGATGAGGTTGCCTCTGAGCAGGGCTGGGGAACCTATGGCCTTGGGGCCACGTGTGGTCTCTGGAACCTTGAGTGCAGCCTTTTTGAATCCAAATTTTACAGGACAAATTCTTTTATGAAAAGGGTTGCAGCAAAGAGCAATGAAGCTTCTCTTACTTCTATTGGTGCTTAAAAAAGAACAATCCTGAAATCAGAAGACCGCAAGTTCCCCACCCCTGCATGAGAGGACCAAGGACTGTGCCCTGGGGACCCGCAACATTTAGAGGTCAGGAAAAGAGAGAGAAGTCAACAGAGAGGGCTGAAGGAGAGGAGCCAGGGAGATAGGAGGGGACTCCAGAGGGTGCGGGGTCCTGGAAGGCAGGTGCAGTGCTGCCGGCTCCAACAGGTGCAGACTGAGACTGGGCTAGTCCCCACCCCCACCAATGAAAGGAAGACACCACCCGCCCCCACAGAAGGCTGCCGGGGCTGGATGTGGATCCCGGCTCTAGTTGCAGGAAAGGCCATCTTCAAGACCCGCCCCCCCTCCTCCCCACCCCAGCCATCTCCAGGCTCTGTTCAGGGAAGAGAACATCCCCAGAGTGAGAGATCCCAGTGCTGCCCACCAGAGGGAAGGAGGCAAGTGAGCAGAATCTGAGGGCTGGACCTTCTTAGCACCACTGGCTCAGACTGGGCAGCCCTTTGATTCTTTGTTGGGAGAGGCACCTCCCCTCCAAGCCCAGGGAAGGGAAGTGCCTCTCCCAACATGGTAGAGACATCGAGAATCCAGCCTGGGCCTGCTGTCTTATCCTCTGCCCAGCTACCAGTCCACACTTCCTCCCCTGCCTGTGGCCCCAGTGTGACCTTGCAGCTCAGGCCGGGCCCAGGTGGCACTTAGCAGAGTCTCCCCCCAGCAGGGACATCACTGCACATACACAAGAAATATCAGCTCTCTACAATAGCAACTCAGAGCCTTCTACCCACACTAAATTCACTCTAAAAAAGTATCAAATTATTTCCATCATTAAATCCAAAATGCCATAAAACAAATTGCATCTCAGCTATTTATCTGGAAATTTCTCTAGTACTCGCTGCTGGCACCCCTGAGTGCTTCAGCATACGGAGTAGCTGGCGATGAATTGCCGTGTCCACTGGCTGGTTACCCGGCAGCGTTCGATGGAAATGTGATGGTTTATTGGCTTTTTTTTCTATTAAGGGAAAGAAAAGTCATTTTCCTCTGAGGTCAGGCTGATGTTTGGAGGATTCATCTGCGCGTGTCGTGGTGGCTGCCAAGCAGGGGTGGCTATTCTTTAAGCACCGCCCTTTTTATTCTGCAATTCCAGGCTTGTGTGTTACAAAAATTTCCCGCACAATCCCAGGGGCTCTCAGGCGAGCTCCCACCAGGAGTAGAAGTGAATCTAAATTAAATAATAACAGCAGCCATTTGTTCAGTCCCTAACGTGTGTGACACACTAAGACACCTTCTTGCACTACCCTGAGGAAATAGCACCGCGGGTGTCCATTCCTGCTCCACACCGGAGCATGGGGGACCAAGTGCCTCCACCACAGTCGCCCAGGTGGGCTCTGGGCCCAGACTGTCCGACTGCAGAGTTCACTCCCTGTCCTACATGGCAGACAAGAGCTCTAGTCAGGACTGTGACAGCATTTCTGGAGGCAAGAACTGGGACATGAACTGGGAAGAATGACAGAAGGAGATGCCCAAACCAGAGAACCGATTTTCCCAAAGGATGAGCTAGGAATAAAATCTGGGTCTGGCTTCCTGTTGCTTTTTTCTCTTCCCATGATGCCTCAGAACTGCAACTTCTCCAGCCACATCAGCGTCTCCTCTGTTTTCCTCCAGCCACGATCCAACCATTCAGTTTCATTCCCTCTGCCTGCCCTGATTTACAGGCCCTCCAGCACTATCTCACCATACAAGACCTTTGTCATCCCGTCTTCAGAGTCTGCAGGATTCAAACAGGTCCTCCCGGACAATCTCTCTGCCCTAAAATGGACTTCTCTGAGCCAAAGAGACCCTTGGGCTTTTCCCCAAACTCCAATAACTATTTACCCCAGGGTAATGCTGCATTCTCTCACCTGGAATGACGGAACTTCCCCCGACTCTCTGTGCTAAAAAAAAGTTTTCTCATCCTTCAAGGCCCAACTAAAATCTACCTCCTGCAGGCAGTCTTCCCTGATCACCATTCAGCTATAAAGGCTCCCTTTCTCTCCCCCGGCTTCTCATAGCATTTTTGTATCTGAGCTATCCTTGTGGTCCTTCCCTGAGACTGCCCAGCATGATGGTTATTTGCACACATTTTTCACCTCCTCGACTCAACCGCAAGCTCTTTGAAAGATAGAGTCTATCTTGCAGCATAGAGGATCTGACTGTTGGGAAGTGGAGAACCTTGGCTTGGACACAAACCTAATGAGCTTTTTGTTTCTACAGACAAATCAGTTAATCCAGAAAGTCTGCATTGGAGAGAACAACGTGATAGAGGAAGAAATCCGTGTGAACAGGAGCGTGCATGAGTGGGCGGGAGGAGGAGGCGGTGGGGGCGGAGCCACCTACGTATTTAAGGTAATGTCTTCTGTGTCAGGGTCCCAAGGGCCATGATTTCTGTACCCTGGTCTAGAAACCTCTGGGCTGCTCTGATCCCCATTTAAAGATGAGCAAATTGAGGCCCAGAGTGGTGTGGCACCTGTCTGCCCAAGGGAGGGCAGGCTCTGCTCTTGCTGACTTACCAGCCCAATTTTCACCTTTGCCACCCAACTTTAGTTCCAGCGGGCTCCACTGTGCCCTCCCAGACCAGCTATCTGTGCTGAGATGAACCCTCCTGTCATCATCGCAACCGGGCCAGAAACTAATGGCAAAGGCCTCCTGCTAGGTCCTCCCATGGGGACAATGAGGCTAAGAGCTCAATCTGGAACTTGCAGGGGTCAGGGCCAGAGGCTTTGCCTCCCTACTTAAACCTGGCTGATACAGGAGTGGGTGGGGAGCTGATGGGTTATTGTACCATGAGTCCAGAGCCCTCAAGCCACCTTAGACCACCAAGAGGTCACCAGGTCACCCCAATGTCCAGCAAATGCTGGGTGAGGTTCAGACATTTAAACCAAGACTCAGAGCCTCATGGGTTAGAATCGTGGCTCACTTTCTCAGTTTCCGAATGTCTGCCCTGCCAGATGAAGGATGGCGTGCCCGTGCCCTTGATCATTGCAGCCGGGGGCGGTGGCAGGGCCTACGGGGCCAAGACAGACACATTCCACCCAGAAAGACTGGAGAATAACTCCTCCATTCTCGGGCTCAATGGCAACTCCGGAGCCGCAGGTAAGGCACCCAAGCCCTGCCCCTCTCAGAACACCTCCCAGGGGTAGGGTGGGCTTCAGCTTCTCCCATTGCCAATATTCACTTGAGAGTGTCTTTGTCACTGGTACCCAATGTGCTGGGAGCCCTGAATATTGGTGCCATCATCAAGGGAGAGAGGGCAGGCATCACCCTGGAGGCCTGCAGGTCACCCTTCCCACCTGGGATTGAAGGATCACTGAGAAAATGCAGCAGGGAGCAGCCTGGGGTAGACCAGCTGACCCTCCCGGGTTTTCCCAAAATGCAATTGCTAGAGTTTCCCACTAGGGCACCTCCTTCCTTCAGGGGCAAATGGGACCCCCACTTAGGGTGTGAGCTCACACAAGGAATCTAGGCCAAGTCAGGGCCCCTAGGCCTCTGTGGTGCACACCCCTAGGCCCAAGGCTGCCAGCCCCACACATATACTCGCTGGAATGCCTCCTTGAACCTCCATAATGGGGAGACAAGAGAGCCATAATGGGGCTAGCAAGAGCCCAGTGGCACAGCACCGGGACAGACGCGGGACAGACGTGGGGCAGACGTGAATTCTCTGATTCCTCTAAAGTCAGGCATCTCATAATAGTACTGAGTACATTGGATACCTTGAATGCATTAGTGTATACTGTTATGATTTAATTTAAAAAATTAAGAGAAAAAATGTAAAAAAACAAAAATAAAAAATACATAAAAATAAATAAAGTCAGCCATCTCTAAAGGAGCAAACGCAATTCCTTTTCATATTTTCTTTTCCCTAGAAGAAAAGATCCTTCTTGAGGGAGGATCTTTGAAAGCATTTACAATTTGAAATTAATTAAAACAAATGCTCAAACTTGCTCTTCACCAGAGACAGCTAGAGATAGACAGGTAGAAATAGTCATCAGGCCCACTGTGCGGTTACCCCGATATTTACCCTGCATCTAACAGACCAAGAAGTACTTGGTACTCTCAGTGAGGGCCTGTTTCACACAAGAGCCACTGGGCTCTCAGAGGTCTGGTGAATGTTTTTCAACATATAGATAGGACTCAATCTATTTTTTTTTTAAGTGCTTTGGATTTATTTGGATTTTGATGTCCATTGTTTTCCACACATTTGCTTGAAGGCTCCAAGATGCAGGTGGGATTCAGAAAGCTTCTCAGCTAGGGGCTGAATAGGGTGAGAGCAGGCGATTCTCAGCCTGAATTTTTTATTTTGCATTGACTCTGCTCCTGGTCCTGCCCAGCACCAGGGAACATATCAGGTCCCTAACTCAGTGCAGGGGACTTTTCCCTCTGCTATGGGACATCTACAATTCTGTTGGACCCACGCCCCTCTCTGGTAGCAGATGGGAGACCAATCATGTGAAATGCAAGCACAGCACCCCAGCCCTGCAGTTCCATAGCTGACAAAGTCCCCACAACCTGCCTGAGGGCCTCAACACGGCTCTGCTTGGCCCTGTTCTAGACCCATGCCATTTTCTGACCTCAGCTTCATTTTTGAAATCTGGCTTCCTCTTTCTAGCAAGAGAGTCATCTCATTGCAAAGCTGCCCCCACCTACAGGACTCTCTGTTGCCCCTCCCAGGCCATAAGTTCTTCTAGAAACCCTTCCAGGCCATTAACCCTTATGGTTCTTGGCAACCCCACAGGCTGCTATTTCTGCTCCTTCTAACTGGTCTCTATGCTGTGCTGGACAGGGTCTCCCGGAGCCCTCTGCGTCTGTGGAGCCCCACCTGTGAGTTCAAACAACCAAGGATCAAAAATATTTGAGTTAAAAATGGAAAGTTTTATCAATATGGTACATGAACTGACTTTTTCCCGTGTCATTTGTTCCTAAACAATACAGTATAACAACTATTTACATAGCATCTCCAAGATGAGGAAGCATACTGAGGGGCTTGCAGAGGCGATATGCAAATTCTATGCCATTTTATCTCCATGGGTCCTGGAACCGATCCCCAAGGACACTGAGGGATGGCTGTAGATGCTGCTGAAGTGTCAGCATGTAGAGTAGTTCGGGGTGGGAGGATATCTTGAGATCTCAGGGACCCAGCAGGAAGGATGAATTGTGGTCAGCCTGTTGCCACGTTCAACATCAGCTCCGTAGACGTTGCCAGAGTTCACAGCAGCCCCATTGCTGGGAAGCACAGCCCCCAAGCTGCCTCTCTTGCAGGGTGGCACCTGCCCCTCTGCAGGGCTCCTGCTCCTAACCTCGGGCCTCAGCCCCAGCCCTGGAGCAGCCCCACACAGGCCGAGCCATGAGGCCATCTGGACATGCGTGTTCTGCCTCTCAAGCCCCTAACAGTTCCCACATTTGGCAGTTCGTGGAGCATTTCACACACTCACTGACTCCTCTGACCCACACGTCAATTCCACCAGGTGGGTTTCATTATCCCCAAGTTACAGGATGAGAATGGAGAAGCTCTTGCCCAGGGTTTGCAGACAGCGAACCCTAACTCCCCCTGGGCTCTCTGTGTCTAGTCCACGATTCCCAAAAGAAACCTCGGCACAGTGGCCTTTGCAGGGTTTGACAGTTGACTATACAAAGGCTAGTGAGTCCCAGTTCTTGTTAGGGTGAGAAGCAGTTCATGAATGAAGGCCCTGCACTTTTCCATTCTGAGCCTGTAACTTGGGAGTTGGCCAACACGGAGGGAAGACAGGAAGGAGTTTACTTGGGATACTGTTTGTGTACCACCTTGACCTACCCTGTCCCTAACCAAGCCCAAGCCCTGCTTTGGAGCCGGAGAAGTCGGGCAGGGAGCAGGGAAGGCCACGCTGTCATCTGAACCCACGGGGCTGTGGCCGAGCAAATGGCCCACTCCTGATCTCCAGCTGTGGACTCTGAAGCCCCTAGCCCCCACTGCAGATGGTCCCCAGGAGCTAGGGCTGATGTGAGCGTCCCTCCCAGCCCCAGGTCCTGCTCCTCTGTCAAAGCCCTGAGCTAACTCCGCCAGGTCCTCACACACCCCTTCCTCTTCTCCCCCTGCAGGTGGTGGAGGTGGCTGGAATGATAACACTTCCTTGCTCTGGGCTGGAAAATCTTTGCTGGAGGGTGCCACCGGAGGACATTCCTGCCCCCAGGCCATGAAGAAGTGGGGGTGGGAGACCAGAGGGGGTTTCGGAGGGGGTGGCGGGGGGTGCTCCTCCGGTGGAGGAGGCGGAGGATATATAGGTAAAGATGATTCGTGTTCAAGGTGTCGCTCCCTCCCCCTTAGTCCTAGGCACCCACCTTCCTGCCCCTTCCCAGCCAGCCCCTGCCCTGACCCCTGTGTGGACCATAACTGCACGCCTCCCTCCCCACTGGGACCAGCCAGAGGCAGGGTGTTGGCTTTGAGCCAGCATCCTGCCTCGAGGCTCCCTTAGAAGCTGCATCAAGAGCCCATAGGACTCTTGGTGTCCCCCAAAGCCCAGGCCAAAGAGGCTTGGGCTTTCCAGACCATTGTCTGAGCCACCCATAGGGACTCGCTGGCATGGGACCCTCAGAGGACGGTCTTCCCCAGCCTCCCTCTGGATGGCCTGGCCAAGCTGGCTCCTGAAGAGTTTGTGGTTTCACGAGCTCCGCACCCCACTCCCGGCCCCCGCCCTCCAGCTGCCAGAAGGCACCGCTTCCCATGCTGATGGGAGCTGCTCCCGGCTGCTTCCTCCGGGCCTCCGAGCGCAGTCAGAAGAGCCTTCTGACGCTGAGAGGCCGAGAGAGGAAGCCCCTGCCCCACAGACTAGGACGATGCATGCCCGTGCTGTGATGTTCATGTCTGTGTTTTGCTTTGACGCTGTGTGTCAGACGCTTGGTTAACCACGCGCTCATCTTCCCAAGTCCTGGGGGGGAGGAGGAGCCCGAGGGGGGACCCCAGACATAACCCAGACCCAGGTGAAAGGAGGGACGGGAGCCTCAGGGCACAGGGGCTCATCTCCAAAGCCCCAACCCTCACCCCATGGGACGGGGCAGCTCCTCGGTGCTACTGTCCTGACACGTCCTAGAAGAGGCCCCAGGAGTGTATCCCCCCTTGGGGAGACCAGAACTTTCTGGATTCTCACTCATACTGACTGCTTCCTAGTGGGGCCTGGCAGAATGACAGAGACTCCCCCTTGGGAGTTGGTCTGGGCCTGGGGCGGGGGGAGTGTCCACATACCAAGTCCCAAGAGCAGCTGCTGTGCCCTGAGCCCCCCTTCCCTCTCCAGTGCCCCACCCAAGGCCCCCAGGGAGCCCCTGGCTTTGGCCAGAGCTGCACGCCCCGCTGATGCGCATGTGTGGAGATGCTGGCGCCCACCTCTCTGTGTTAAACTCCTCTCTGGTTTGCCACAGGCGGCAACGCGGCCTCCAACAATGACCCTGAAATGGACGGGGAGGATGGGGTTTCCTTCATCAGTCCACTGGGCATCCTGTACACCCCAGCTTTGAAAGGTACCCCTCTGCCAGCTAGCAGAACAAACCTCCTTAAGCTAAAACCTCAGGGTCCCTCACACCCGCCCAGAATACAGAGGCATAATGATGGGTCCCTTGCGGCAGGTCTTCCGATGGCTTATCTCACCCAGTTTTCCGTAAGTTAGTTCATGCGGTTTAATACTGACACGGAGGTGGGATACTGACTGCCAAGCAGGCTTGTCCTAGAAAATGGCACAGTCATCGCCGGCAAACCTGAACCTGACAACTGAAGGGTCACTCAAGGGTACATCACACAAAAGGCAGACCTCGGCGGGCACCCCACGTCCTCTGGAGGCTCCATTGGCAGTGGGATGTAGGGACAGGTGCCAGCTGGAGGGACAGCACAAAGGCGGTCTTCACAGGCTCAGCCCAGACTCACCCTCCCTCCTTGTCACCAGTGATGGAGGGCCACGGGGAAGTGAATATTAAGCATTACCTAAACTGCAGTCACTGTGAGGTAGACGAATGTCACATGGACCCCGAGAGCCACAAGATCATCTGCTTCTGTGACCATGGGACGGTGTTGGCTGAGGACGGTGTCTCCTGCATTGGTAAGGGGATGGGGGGAGGGAAGGCCCAGAGCCTGAGCTGTGGCCCATGGCTACAGCTGGTTTCTGGGGTTCCACGACGCCTTGGATTCAAGTTTTGTAAACTTCCTGTCCCCCTGCCACCTGCCACAGCACAGATGCTCTGACCACTGGTGTATGGACAGTGGCCCCAGCTCCTGAAGGGGCCTGAAAATTCCCTCTGTCCCATCCCTGACCCAGGGCAGGAGCCCTCTGGCATCCCCATCAGGAGGCCATCCCATGTCCACTTGGACACCATCGGTGACAGGGACCTTACCACCTATAGGGCACTCTGTCCCTTTGCTCTCGTAGGCGCCCTTGTTGGTGACAGCCTTTGAAGTGCAGTTTGCGGACGGTGCCTCCCCCCTCCTTTACATCTTCTCCACAGGAAATAAGCCCCGTTTGTTTTGAGCAGTTCACACAAGATACATTTTGTTTGTCCTCCCCCGCCCCCACTATCCCTCGTCTGCATGTGTCCCAGTTGTCAGGGCCCCTTTTGAAATGTAGTGTCCAGTACCCAGCACAGTGCTTCTGTGTGGACTGCCCACGGGCCCAGGACACCTCCCTGAGTGCTCTGACCACAGTGCCCTGGGCCACAGGGAAGCAATAGCCTCAGAGCGGGTAACAGGTGTCACCTTCCCCTGTCTAGCGATACCAAGTGCTGAACCATGTAAGGCCCCAAATCTCTTCTGCATCTGCTCTTCCACCTTCACCCTAGAGTAGTGCAGTTGACATTCAGGACCAACACCCAGAATTGCAGAGTCAACCCTGTAAAACCTTCCCTCCCTCCACCCAAAAGCTGCTGTTGAAAGCCTGTAAAACTTGGATGAGTCTGTATCCTGCCATGGTCCCCTGAAAATGCAGGGGTGACAAAGTACCCACAGAGAGGAAAGAGCAGGAGGCTTTTGTCCCAGCTGGGGAGGTTATTTCTGATTAGGGCCAGCTCAGAAAAGCAGCTGCGTGGTTGTCAGTGCCCGTGGGGACCTGTCTTCCAGTGTCACCCACCCCAGAGCCCCACCTGCCGCTCTCCCTGGTCCTCTCCGTCGTGACCTCTGCCCTTGTGGCCGCCCTGGTCCTTGCCTTCTCCGGCATCATGATCGGTGAGTACACCAGACCCCCGGGGCTCCCACAGGGGCAAGAAGGCAGGTCTGAGGAGTGTCTCAGGCTGTGCTGCGGATACCAAGTTGTGGCTCTGTCCTAAGGGTCCCTGCACTGGGGTGGGGTGGTGATTAGTGTGGCCTGGGACAGGCCAGACAGAAGCTCCCAAACCTCCCCCCAGCAAAGCAGCTGCTGTCCCTAGAGGAAGCCCCAATTCTGAACCTCGGCCCCTGTGTGCCTTCCTGGCTGCTGAGGATGGGAAGGACTCTTCAGTGGCCAACACAGTGGCTAAAGCTCACACCTGCCCTCAGGCTTCACACCCAGCTCCTGGTTCACTCCCATGCAATGCTCAAGCCCCTGTCTTCTCCAGATGTCCCCTTTCTAGGCAGAGAGGATGAAAAGCTGATTTCTGAGTGTTTCCATTCAGCCTGTGAGCCAAAGTGGCTTGACCCACAGGTCACAAAGGGCTCGGCATGGTCCAGCCTTGCTCCTACTGCTGGCACTTTAGATGCCCAGAACAGATGGGCAGTGGCAAGAAAAGGGGAGAGGGCAGATCCCCTTGGAGCCCTCGCAGGCCAGCGCTGGTAGAGGAGGGGGGACCCACAGGTGGCTGGGAGAGGGCAGCATATGTGTGTCCCTATGCATGTCATCCTACTATGACTGTAGGTACAAACACTTGTTTCATGCTTACTACATGCCTGGCAGTTTACACATCTCAGTTTATTAAATGTCCAAGTAACCTTGGGATCATCCAGGTTGGCACATTTCAGAGGGGAGGAGGAGGACAGTGGCTGACCTACTTGCACCATTCAGAAGTAACAAGGCTTCACACAGCACCCACCCCAAAAGGCAATTTCTTTTTTTTTTTGAGACAGAGTCTCACTCTGTTCCCCTGGGTAGAGTGCTGTGGTATCCTAGCTCACAGCAACCTCAAATTCTGGCCTTACAGATATCCTCCCACAAAGAAGGAACTTGAGAATGGTGTCCCACATGGGTAAAGCGCTTCAGAATTTTTCAAAACCATTTTATGTTGAACTCATTTCATTATGACAACCCTAGCAAGTGGGGAAAGAGAGCTTAGGGAAACAGGGCAGGGGTTATCACACCCACCTACAGAGAAGGAAACTGAGGTCCCGAGCAGTCAGGCGACCTGGGCAGCATCACTGAGCACAAGTCCTCAGATTCCAACTTAGAGATCTTTCCCCTACGTGGCAGTTCTCCAAGACCCTATTGCTGCCTTTGTGCTGAGGCTGCCGTACTCAGGGACTGAGCATTGCAGAAATACTAAGACAGGCTGGTTCCTGGGAGACGTGGGGCTCCTCTCTGGCCAACTTTGGCTCCAGAACTTCTCAAGGGCACTGCAGAGACTTCCTTAGGCTTCATGGCACCTATGGAGCTTCTACCCAACCTTCCCTCCCTCCCTCCTTCACAGGGCGTCAGGCTGTGACACAGCTGGATGGTTCCCCACTCTCTCCTGTCTCCCTCCACATTTTCACTCCTAGGCAGTTCCCCTAATAAAATTCTATCCTGTATGATCCCATCTTGAGTCTGATGATGGAAGACCTCAAACTAACGTGACTGCTCTTTTCAATACAATGAAATTGTTTCCTTTTGTAATATTAAGCTTTAGGTTTACTTTAAATGATATTTCAATTAAAAATATGCTTTCACATCTATACTCATTGGCTAGTGTTACTAAGTACAATGGAAATGTTTAGAGCTCAGGGAAGGAGATGGAGAATGGGGATCCAGGGAGGCTTCCAGGAGGAGGTGGCTGGCCTATGCTGGCCTTCGAGGGCTAGACCATGTGGTCCAGCCACAGCGCAGCTGACCACCTGTGTGCAGTGTACCGCCGGAAGCACCAAGAGCTGCAGGCCATGCAGATGGAGCTGCAGAGCCCTGAGTACAAGCTGAGCAAGCTACGCACTTCGACCATCATGACCGACTACAACCCCAACTACTGCTTCGCCGGCAAGACCTCGTCCATCAGTGACCTCAAGGAGGTGCCAAGGAAAAACATCACTCTCCTTCGGTGAGTGCCCTGCTACTGTCCTGTATGTCCATGGAGTTAACACAATGCAAAGAAAACACCAAGAACCAGAGCTCTCCAAAAAATCCATTCGGGGGGTCCCCCCTCCAGTCGTCCTGGCCCACTCCCTTCAGGAGGGGCAAAGTGCCCTCCTCTGAGAACCCAGGGCAGCCTGGCATCCCTCATCACTCACCAACAACACCCCACAGTAAGTGTCTGCCAGTGCTCTGTCCCTCCCCAAGGAGTGGGCACCTCCCTGGGCACACCTCTGTGTCTCTGGAAGATATCATAGTCGATAGCTGTCGACTGAATGAATAAACATTTGACCATTGTCATAAATCCCTGGTTGAAAGCTCTGTTACCAGTTTTCAGGCAAAGCGTGGAGGCCAGGGACTGCGTAGCAAAGCAGACAAAGGCTGTTACTCCTGCCTCTTGGGTTTATCCAACAAATGTGACCTCTGGCTCAGGAGCTCCAGTGGCCTATTTACAGTGGCCTGTTTCACTCTGCCTCATCTTTTCCTCTCCTTTGCATAGGGGTCTGGGCCATGGCGCATTTGGAGAGGTGTATGAAGGCCAGGTGTCTGGAATGCCCAATGACCCAAGCCCCCTGCAAGTGGCCGTAAAGGTAAGAGGCAGCTCCCTCTAAGCCTGACCTGGGCCTGCGGCCCCTGCTGCAGCTCTCAGCTCACAGCCTTCCTCCCTCCCCACCCTCCCCTTCTGTGCCCAGACACTGCCAGAGGTGTGCTCAGAACAGGACGAGCTGGATTTCCTCATGGAAGCCCTGATCATCAGGTAAAGCCAGAGGGGACACACACACCACCACCACAACCAACAGGGAGATGACTTCTCTAACAGACAGAAGTCTCCAAGGAAAATGGCACTGTCCCCTGCATGTCCCTGCCTCCCCCATAGGAGGCTCCTGAACACTCCTGACACTTCTACTAGAGAGGAATAACTCATGACCGTTGTCTCAGAAAAAAACCATGTGACCTAATAATCCCACTGTATCACAGCCTACAACAATGCCCCTGTGGTCATTCATCAGTTCTGGTCCCCTCACTTTTGCTTAAAAAGTCAAGCATGCTAGTTTTTGAAAGTTTTCTTAAGAAATAGAGCATGCTAGTTTCTGCCAGTCCTAGCTTGCAGATCTAGTGGAACTGCACCCCCAATGTGAGGCCACCCATCCCTGGGTCCATGTTGGCAGGGCTAAGTCTCAGCTGTCCTGACCCTTTAACTTGTGGGTCTGGATTGAAGTGGGAATCTCAGAGCCTGAGGCTCCTGAGGGCGTCTGCTCTGATAGTAGATCCCCTTAAGGAGGGGGCAGTTGTCTGACCTTGAGATCTGGGTAGGGGATGGGAGGCAGGTCTTGGCCCCTGGTTGCCTTGGGAAGTCTCTGAACATCCGGACAGGCTGACAGGTGGGGGCAGCCGGGGGCGTCCTCTTGGTGGAATAGGCAGGGAACAAGGCCAGGCAGCAGAAGTGATATGCCTGTGGGGTCTAGAGCCACAGGTGAATGTATGGTGGGGTCAATACATTGCTTTAAAAGTAACATTTATTGACTGAGAACAGTGGCTCTTGCCTGTAATCCCAACACTTTGAGAGGCCAAGGTGGGAGGATTACTTGAGGTCAAGAGCTTGAAAGCAGCCTGGGTAATATATAGCAAGACCCCCATCTCCACAAAACAAACAAACAAAAAAATTAATTAGCTGGGAATGACGGCACACATCTGTAGTCCCACCTACTCAGGAGGCTGAGGCAGAAGGACCACTTAGCCCAGGAATTTGAGGTTGCAGTGAGCTACAGTCACACCACTGTACTCCAGCCTGAGTACAGAGCAGACCCTGTCTCAAAAAATAAAAATTAAAAGATTAAAAATGTTTATTTTCTGGTTATACATGTGATACATGATAATTGAATAAGACTTGGCAAGTGTGAGATTTTATAGAAGAAAACTCAAGTCACCCAATCTCGGTACTGGATAATAACCAATCATTAACTCAAGTGTGTGTGTGTGTGTGTGTGTGTGCAGCACACGGGGCGTTTCCTGGCCTGCTGCCCTGTGGGCCCTAATGGGATCATGTTAACAATAAAAACAAATCTCAGGGCTTCTTGCCCCAACTTGCTCCCTCCCCTGAGGAATCCACCGGAGACTGCAGAAACCATGAAACCACTCTGTCTTTCTGGCTCCTTTCCACACACTGTCACCAGGGCTTACACTGTCCCTCCTTAGGCCTTCCTAGAGTGCTCAGCCCTGAATTCTGTTGCCCAGTCGATGTGTCAAAGACTCTCCTGTCCCCACACACACTCTCCCACCCCAGCGCCTGTGCCAGGTTCTTCCACCTGCTTGGCAGGGAAATTCTGGGCAGACTCCTCCTGGGGCCCCAGCACAAGTATTTACAGAATGCATTTGCACGTCGTAGCTGCTGAAAATGTACCTTTGTATCCTGCTTCCCCCTCTTTAAGATTTGCCCAGACTCAGCCCTGTTAACTTGGTTGCATCCTCCTCTGCTCCGCAGCAAATTCAATCACCAGAACATCGTGCGCTGCATTGGGGTGAGCCTGCAGGCCCTGCCCCGGTTCATCCTGCTCGAGCTCATGGCAGGCGGAGACCTCAAGTCCTTCCTGCGAGAGACCCGCCCACGCCCGGTGAGTGGAACAGTCTTTGCCCCAGAGGTTGTGCCAAGGAAAGTAGCAGGGAAGGCAGGAGCGAGACCGGGCGGCCTGGAGGGCAGCATTCTCAGCAGAGCCAAGGGAGGCAGCCCTAGGGCTTGGATACAGCGGACTGACTGGGACACACAGGACAGGGTAGATGACAGCTGAGCCCCAGCCCCAAAGAGCTTGTGCAAGGTCCATGCAATCTGTCCCGTGTCCTGCCGATTCTGGGAAACCAAACTGCAGATGAACACAGAGGGAAACTTCATACCAGCCGTGTTGCTAATTCAGCAAACTGGCCTGGAGCAGGTCGCTCTGCAGCCACTCATTCTGAACCCACTATCCTCGTGTCTCAGACAGGGACAGTAGCACCCGGGCATTCTGATCTTTATAAAAGTAAAATGCTGAAATATTAGGGAAGGTGCGGCCCACATCTTCTGGTTGGGGTATAGAGCTTGGGTGAAGAAAACTAGGATGGACCCAGGAAGCCTGAGCTCCAGTCCTTGCTCGGCTATACGGTTTAGGGCAGTCACCCCCTTAACCTCAGAGTCTGCACAGGTGAGAGAAACAGATCCCAAAGGCGGCTCTGCATCATAAAACGGAGCCGCTGGGCAACCCCTGCCTGCCCCTGCAGTCCACAAGGTGCTGCTTCCAGGACTGCAGCCACGGCGATGCAGGCCCCAGGTTTAGGATCCAGACTTCCTCAGGAGCCGCTGGACTGCGGGGGGCCACAGGGGCCACAAGGAAGAGACTTGCACCATGAGAAAAGTGGCACCTTCTCGCCTCCAGAAAAGCAGAGAAAGACTCGCTGCCACCTGCTACAGAAAGTCCAGTCTGATCACACCATTCACAGGGACTCAGAGTGGGGGCAGAAACCCAGAAAGGTCACGGCTGATCCAGTCTCCACCCCTAGTCAGCTCAATGTAAAATGCCTTTGCCTTAGGAGCCCTCGTATCATTTCTACAAGGCCCTGGCTGACCCATTTGGCATCTAAGCAGAATCCTGTCTTACCCTTTGAAAAGATGAGAGTGTGTGTACCTGCAAGGAGGCGGGTGGGGAGACTAACTCCATCTCCTCGTAACCCTCATTCCACGTTATCACCCTCCCAGAGCTCACATTTCTCAGCACCACCCTATAAAGCAGACAGGGCAGATCTCTCCCCCTTCTATGGCTGAGAAAACTGTAGCCCAGAAAGGTCGTGCCACTCGTCAAGCAAGTGGAAGAGCCAGTTCCAGAGCACAGCTCCTGGGCCTCCTGACTGAGTGCCCTCTCCAGCCCATTTGCCCCGTGGTCCTCTCTGCGAACCTGTGAGGCGTCGAGGTGGTTGGGTCCTTGAGAGCCAGCACTGCCTGGTCTCCAAGTCGATCTGCCAGGAGCCAGGCACCAGCTTCACTGGTTTGCCCACCACCACCGCCCTCAGGAGGGCAGAGTCTTCAGCCCTTGTGCCCTGAGATTCTTAGCAGCACTGTTGGCAGAGCTCAAACAGGGGACACATGGCATCACACTTTGGGAAGAGGTAGGGCTCTGGTCCCACTGGCCTTTCTTGTGGCTTAAGGAAGAAAGTATTGTGTGTGCGCAGGACAGAGCCTTCCACACAAAGGAAGCCTGGAAACCCAATCACGTGGAAAGTTCAAGGACTTTAGAGGTGGGAAGGGAAGGAGTAAGGAGCAGGGCCTCTCTTCCCTTTGATGACGAAAGAGGATTTAAACCTCATCGCAAGGAGCAAAGCACAAGCAAGGAAATGGTTGTATTTCTTCTTACCTCCCACCAGCAGGGCACCGTCCTCGGGAGGGTCAGAGCGGGAGGCTGCTGCCAGTTCTGATCTCTGCCAGCAGGTGCTGCCCAAGGAGCTCCCACAACAGGGAGGGCACCTGCCCTCAGCAGAGCCCCTTCTCAGGCTCAGGATTCTGCCCACCAA
This sequence comes from Arctocebus calabarensis, assembly GCA_963573935.1. NCBI lineage: Eukaryota > Metazoa > Chordata > Mammalia > Primates > Lorisidae > Arctocebus > Arctocebus calabarensis. Next base: position 5,542 of record CAUYON010026485.1, on the reverse strand, counting down.
CTACGCCCTTCTAATGGTTGACCCTGCTTTCCCTTGGCATGGCTCTCCCTGCCGACCTTGCACCCACGTCTTCGTGACCCTCATCCAGGTAGCAGCCCGATGATGCCTCTCAGCTCCCCACACTCCCCCCATCCCAGCAGAGCTGGTCTTTTCTGAGATGCCCAGAACATGAGAGGTGATTTCAAATGTTGAACTGTGGCCCTCCAGAGCAACCCCACACTGGTGTGTTTGTGGCAACAGTCTCCTGGGGGGATTAGAGGATTGGCTGGGCTTCCCCCATGAATCCTCAGTGCCACAAAATTCATCTTAGTAAGATGAGGATTTGGTGAACTGTGACAAAGATGTGATTTCAAGTGGATAGAGGGGACTAATATCAAATCCTACATAGAATAAAGAAAGGAGAATTCACCAAGGGACACCAGGAAGGGAAAACTAGGTACATGGAAGAGAGAGCGGGCCCAGATGCCTCCAGGTTTAAATGCCTCGATTCCACCTGATTCACAGGTTCAAATCCCCCTGAGACTTGCATGTGTCCCCTGATGACCTGCCATGTACAGACCCCAGACTGGGAGGGCATCGTCAGGCGAGGCATCAGTTCTCACTTCCCACCAGCCGGAGCTCCCCTTCCCAAAGGTCCCCTGTGAATGTTGAAAAATTTTTGCATCCCAGTGTTTATTCAGCATATATTTATGGAGGGCTTCCTACATGCCAAGTAGAGGTTACCCTGGGTCTAGTATCCATTGATTCAATCAGTAATGCCAAAAGCCAGTAAGAAGTCAGGAATCTATAAAGGCATAGGGCTTTAATCACAACAGTGTCCAGGACTATGCCTCCAGCCGATGGCTCTATAGAAGGTGTCCGATGTACAGGTGGCAGTCTGGATCCTAGAGGTCCTCAGAGGTGAGAACCTCTGATCTGGACACATGCTCAGGTTTGCATCTTTGGCTGTGACTTTTATAACACCAGTGTGGCTCCAAAAGCAAAAAGGGGCATCTGGTGCAGAGGAACAGCTGAAGGTGCAGGAAATGAGGTGCGCAGAAGCATTCACTTCTGAGCATCACTTCTCTCAAAGTGGATTTTTGCTGCTTGTGGATATTTTGTGTTCTCTATCTGCATTCTGTGCTTTTCCCTTACATCCCTCCTTCTCACCGGTACATGCACCAATATCAACTTATACGCTATTGTGTTTTCACTTGGTAGAACAATTCCTGTCCCTTCTTCTAGCTACTCACCCCTCTGACGGCGGAGCACTCAGACATGAAAGATGCCTACAGGTGTTCTTCGCACCAAACGAGCATCTTGTTTGAATGCCCATAGGCGTTGTTCGCCATCGAAAGGTTAAGAAAAGGAGAGCTATTGGTATTATTATCTTCTTTTTTTTAAGAATATATTATCCTTTAGGAATAGCTCCTCAGAAGTTATGAGACCAAAGTCATTCCTGGTTCCTCGCCTGTAAAAGGGAAATAGTGGCCTAACAGTGTCCCTGAAAGGAACACCAGTGCCCTGGAACTCCGGGCTCAAACAACTTGCAGCGCCGCTGCGGCTGCCCCTCCGCCCCCACCGGCGCGCAGAGAGACTTGGAGCTCCCCGGCCCGGCGTGGAGAAAGCTGCTTGGCCCAGGGATTTCCACGCCGGTCTGACATTCCAGTTGCATCCCACAAACCCACAGCGTATGCTCAGAACTGCGACCGTGTGAAAAATGCCTGGTCGCCGAGGAAGTGCCATACTCTGGTGGCAGGTCAGGGAGGAAACCTCCATTCCCTCCATCTCTGCCCCGGGATGGATGCAATGTCACTGGGTACCCATCAGATTCCCCACAACCGTCCACACCTCCTTCCACCCTCGCACGCACCACACACACGCCACACACATATGATGCACACACTACACATCACACACCACACACACACACACACGCACACCACACATACCACACACATCACACACCACACATACCACACACACATGCACACCACATCACACACATAACACACACATCACACACCACACATACCACACACACATGCACACCACATCACACACCACACATACCACACACACATGCACACCACATCACATGCCACACACACACATAACACACACATCACACACCACACATACCACACACACATGCACACCACATCACACATAACACACACATCACACACCACATCACACACCACACACATCACACACACACACATAACACACACATCACACACCACATCACACACACACACATAACACACACATCACACACCACATCACACCACACACACACACATAACACACACATCACACACCACATCACACACACACACATAACACACACATCACACACCACATCACACACCACACATATCACACACACACACATAACACACACACCACACATACCACACACACATCACACACCACATCACACACCACACACACACACACACACATGCACACCACATCACACACATACACATCACACACCACACACAACCTCCCACACACACACACACCACGTAGCTCAGGCTCCCGGGCAGTGAGACCCGTGTCCTCGCATCCAAGTGCCGAGGCTAAGACACAACGAGCCCAGCAGGAAGATAATCTTCCTTAAGGCTCCATCTACAGAGTCTGGGCCGGGCCCTCCTCGGGTAGGAACAGAAAGCATTTTCCTGAAGAGAGAAGAGGTATTTCTAATACAATAGCAAAATGGACTAGTATTTTCTTCAGAAACACAGTTTTTCTTTCTCCCAGGAGATGGGGTTGTCTCTCCCACTTCGGACCCTAGCGAGGCCTCTGGAGAATCAAACACAGGGGCCGTCTCCCAAGACCCCCAGCCATGGCCCTCCCAGGCGGTGACCCCGTGGGACTTGCAGGTGCCTTTGTGAAGCCTTTCCTCTGTGCCCCTCTGTGTGGGTGCTCCTAACAAGCCAGTGCGGCCGATGGCATCACGCCACTTTCACAGGTGAAACCGGCTAAGAGAGAGGCTGAGCCATTAGCCCAGTCACGTGGGCAGGAAGGGACAAGCAGGGTGAAACCCACCGGTCTGATGGTGAAGTACGCTGTCTCCGTCCCCATGTGCTGTTCACCGCCACCCACCCCAGGCACGTTCTCCTAAGACACTCAATTTTAACTCCTGGAATCCTGCCACACACACACCCCCAACTCAGATACTTGAAGCTCAGGTCTGGGCAGCTTAGGCTCCACCCTTAACAGCTGTGTAAGCTGTGGGGAGTCACTTAGCCTCTCTACACACTCAGCCCTCTCCTCTTTCACTGGGTACCCCCCTTCTCCCTAGCCACCTTACAGCCCACTGCTCCATGGCGGATCACGTGCACAGCTTTGCTCTACTAATTGTGAGACACTGACCGGGCACTGCCCACCTCATGGTCTTCCCCAGATCTGGAGCACAGCCCTGAGGAGCAAGGTTCCCCTCTGCCTACTCCACACCCACAGCACTGCTCCAAGGAGTTCTGGGAGGCCCTGACGCATAGCAGAGCAGGCTAAGCCAGACCCTGGCACAGTGCAGGCTGGGTGACTTCCCTGCAGGCGTTTCAGGACTAAATAGCCCAGGCCTCTCTCTGCCCTTGAGGATACAATGTGACAGGGTAAAGGCTCTGGGTTTCTCAGAAGGAAGAGCAAAACCCAAGAGCATGGGTTTCCTGTGGGGAGTTTGCCAATGAGCTCAAGCGTCAACCGCCTAAATACCTGTCTTCAGGTTTAAAGGATGCGCCCCAGCCCGGGAGGGGAGTGGCTGCCCACCGTGCTTTCTTGGGAAAGTGTTTGAACCTTGCCCCTCTAGGTAAATTGTAGCCCTGAGCTATAATCAACCCACCCAGGACTCACTGACCACCCAGAGTGTACCCAGCATGGCGCTGGACTCGGTGGGAAAGTTAAGATCTCTGACTCTGGGACTGCGGACTTGACTTGGACTGAAATGAACACGGGCCACCAGTGTGACTAGGACGCCACATGCGGATGAGCGGCTGCACACTCGGGGACTTTGGAAGTAAAGGGGGCCAAGCTGGGCTGTCACCTGCAGAAAAGTCTTCACGGTGCAAGAGGCCAGACAGGATGTTCCCCAGAGCTGGCGACGACATGTCCTTTTGCACGAAAGAGACTCCTCGCAGGAAAGACTGAGATCGCTCTTAGCTCCCCAGCATTTTCCCAAAGCTTTTCTTTCGCAATCCCCTTTAGCTCTTTTTCTTGAAGAAACTTAATTTCAAGAAATATTTTAAAAATTAAGGAGTTTTTGAACATTTGCCCGCTTGATTTCCTCACAGGCTTGTTTATAAATTGAGGGGTATTCTCATGGTGAAGATTGGGGTAGGAAAAGGTGCAGAGTCAGTTAAGGGGAAAGACATCTGCCTCTCCTGGGTTCTGGTCTGGGGGTTCCCGGCTCTGGCTGCACATCAGCACTACCCTGGGAAGCCCAACCTGACGATCACTGCACCCACCCAGAAGGGTGGAATCCTGGTCTGGGGTCGTCCCGGGCCTCAGGGGTTTCCAATCTGCAGGTGGGCTGAGCCCCCTGGAGAGCACTGGAAGCCAGCGTTTCTGATCTTCCTTCCCCGCACCCCACCGAGAGCTTCTGGTCAGCAGACACTTCTGTCTCCCCGCAGAGTCAGCCCTCCTCCCTGGCCATGCTGGACCTGCTGCACGTGGCTCGGGACATCGCCTGCGGCTGTCAGTACTTGGAGGAAAACCACTTCATCCACCGGTGAGTCAGAGACACCTAGCGCTGCCTGCCCATCTCAAGGCCCCACCACCCCCTTCAGAGTGGAATACCAGGTCTCTCTCCAGAGTTTGCATGACTCAGCTCTGTTTGTTTTTGAGGTGGTAACTTGCTCGGTCGGGGCTTCACTTGCCACATTGGTAAAATGGACGTTGTAAAATTCCCAAGCCAGTACTGGGGGCCTGTAAATTACTCTTGACCTCCTGTGAGGTCTCCTGCCTGTACCTTGAATGTTCAAGTCCTATTATCACTCTAAGGTCCCCCCAAACTAGAAAATGGGGCTCCTTCCAGGGAAGCTAAAAGAATTACATGTTTGACAATAGGTAACCGGAAGGTAACTTACCAACAAGTAACTTATGTCCCTGGCATATAGTGGGGGAACAATAAATGTTTGTTGAGTTAATTTTTTCTAAAATGAAGGTGTAATGACTATTTTCTTTAAAGCTATACTTCATTTCTTCTACTCTAATAACCCTTGTGTTTCAATGCTGTTTGGACTGTCCACACTTGATGCTGCAAACATCACAGATCGCACGTTTCTGTCCTTGTGACTGTTGGTGACTTGCTCAGATGACAGCTTAATTCTGAAATCTGAAAAGCCAAATAGATTGTTAGGCTCTTTGCAAAGTCCTTCTGTACTGATTTACTCTAGTTTAGTAAATAATAGCCTGGTGAACTCACAGTCATTTATTAACTCACATCTTCAAAGAGTTTGAGGCATATGAATAATATAGTTGGGATATGTAAGCACAAAGCAAGAGATTAGAGATGCTGATTGAGCTTAGAAATACAGAAGTATGTATGGAACAAGCT
>CAUYON010026484.1:0-24580 GCA_963573935.1 Arctocebus calabarensis | reverse complement strand
GATACTTTTTCTTCCATTCTTGAGATACTTTGCTAAGAAGAATATGTTCCAGCTCCATCCATGTAAACACAAAAGAGGTAAAGATGGAGACTTTACCTCTATAATCTTTTTTCTAATACATTGCCTGCATGCCCTGTGTTTCTGTGCCTATTTTAATATGTTATTTTCCATACAAAGAATACATAGTTATTTTTCTTCTGGAATTGCTGATTAAAACATTGTTTCTATTTTTAACAATTTGAAAACTTTTCTTAAAACTTGGCAGCTCATTATAGTACAGCTACATTAACTTTGGGGATTGTCATTATATTTGGAAATGGCTACTGATTATCTTTTTCATAGGAACTATTATATTTATGCATGTATTCTTTTTAACACATTTAGTGTCTCTTCTCTGTCTTTTGGTGTAGTGTACAAACTGTTCTTGAGTTAAATACCTACAGGTTTGTTCCCTATAAAAAGGAATTCTAATCAACACTATCATGCATGAAATCTGTAGCAGACTGATTTATGTTTCCCCAAAAAGTTGTGAACTTATTTGGAAAGAGGGTTTTGGAAGAGCTAATCAAGTTAAGATGAGGGAGCACTATACTAGAGGGGACCCAGAATTCAATGATTAATGTTTTTGTGAGAGAAAGGAAAGGGAGATTTTGGCACAAAGACATAGAAAAGACAACCACAAGGAAAGAAAGCTGTGCAAAGTCAGAGGCAGAGGTTGGGGTGATGCCATGTCAAGGTGAAGAACACCAAGGGTCAGTGGAGCCTATCTAAACTCAGAAGAAGAAAAGGGTTTTCCCAAAAAAGGCTCAGATGGCACATGGTCCTCCCAACACCTTGATTATGGATTGGCCTCCAGAAACGTGAAAGAATACATTTCTATTGTTTTAAGCACCCAGTTTTGTAGTCATTTGTTGTGACGGCCCAGTAAGCGAAAATAATTGAGAGAGAGAGAGAGAGACAAAGAGAGAGAGAGAGAGAGGAGAGAGAGAGCATACTTTCAGTTCTAAGTTTGGTAGTTTTAAATATGTCTATAAATTCTTTGATAATCTTTTCATAAAAGGCATGGAGCCTTGATAAAAGGACTGTCACTTCCTTCTTGTTCTCTCTCTGTTCATTTTTCTGGAGTAACCTGAGCCATAAGGACCCTCAAACAGCCTTGTGGAGAGGCTGCTGTAATGAGGGTCTGAGACCTCCTGCCAAAGGCTGCGTGACTGAACCGTTTTGGAAGTGGACCTCCACCTGCCGTCAAGCCTTCACTGAAAACCCATCAGAAGCTACAGCCAGAATACACAGCTAAACTGTTCCTGTACACCCTACCTTAACAGCCTCTGTGAGAAACAAGGGCTTGTTATCTCATGCGACTGAATAACTCAGTAAGCAGCAATAGATATCTAATACTCTGAGTATAGTCTTGATAAGGAAGGACTTTTATCAATATTAGCAGCAATCACAAATTAATATAGCTTTCATGTTTATAAGCCTAATGATTCGAAGAACTTCCATAGACTTATTTATGGCTTTGAACATTTTACACAAATTTTTCTCCACTTCCCATATGCTTCCAAGTCTGGATGGTCTAAGACACATATAAACCCTAGGTGGCACCTTCTTGTCTTAATGGGAATGTTCATGGATGCTAATATTATAGCAGGACAGGTAGTAATTAATTCAATATGTGCCACACTGAGTGTAAACCATGTAAACAGATCTTCCTGTACCCAATCTGAAGGTATCCCCAACTCAATTCCTACTCCTTAGTCAAATGTACAAAACTCCTATTACTACTACCATCAATGAGGTAGAATGAACAAGAGGAGAATGATAGGAAATGAAAGTGGAATAGGACAGTAGCTTAACTGGTTATGGTTGAAATATTTTGTTTTACAAATTTTGCAAGACCATATATCTAGCTGAACAACTTCTTAATGCCCTCCTAGCTCTGAAGAAGGTGGCTTTCAAGTGAAGCGCCATGAAGTTTAAGTTTCAGTGGCTTCACTGTACTTCCACTTCTTAGCTGAAGACAATTTAAAAACTATACATAGTAGGACCTCTGTAAGTTGACCACCCAAGGGACTGTAACAAACTGGTCATACACAGAGGTGATCAACAACGGAGGTGGTCAAAATAAGCAAGTAGGGACTACACTGATACAGGTGTGTGGTGAATGTCGGGTCTCTAAAAATGAGGTCAACTTAAGGAGGTGGTCAATGAAGGAAGGTGGTCAACTGTGGAGGATCTACTGTCCTTTCAGTATCACACTCATGAGTGGTGTTTTATACATTGGTTGAGTTTCTAAACCTACTGAGGATCAGTGTAAGGACATATTTGCAATTTTATAAAATTGAAAACACCAGACCTAGCTAGAATACCAAATGAACATTAAATGGTATTTTAAATACGTTGCAGTAAGCTTTGATTCTTATAAAAATAACCATCACAGAAATGAGCATGTCAACTATTTGTTAAGACTCATTTGCTTTTAATTGTTTTCTGCTGAATGATGGAATATAGAAAAGAGGAAATGCCATCTGCTTGTTCATATTTTTGAGAAATAATAAAGAGCTGCCCATCACCTCTTTTTCATAGCGCTGCTCTTAGCATTAAAATGTGCATGACACCAGATTTCCATACCAAGGGAAAAAAAAGAGTGTTCAGGATAAAAAAGGGAATTAAATTGCTTTTTCTCTCTTCTGTTTGACAGCATAAAAATATATCTACTAATCAAAGCAAATACTAAAATCTGAGATACATTAAAAATATAAAGATTGAAATGAAATACTTGGACAGTTTCCACTTTAACATATAAAGTTCTTAGAGTTGTCACTCCCATAATAAAATTAAAAAATATATAACGCTGAGTAGAAATGGAAAAATGCTTCTTAGATTGAACATAGAATTGAGGTCATGGGGCAAAAATCCACTCCTCAAAACTGAAGAGACAAGTAAATGCAGAACTTACGGAGACTCACAGCTTATTGAGAGCAAAGGTCACTAGAGCCATTAGCTAATAAAAACACCAAAATTATAATTGATGAGATGCTGGAGGTTGAGTGTAAATGAGTTTCATAGTAATGTATCCATAACTAAAATTCAGGGGCCCAGTTGTAGGTGGGAGGATCCACACTGTAGTAAGTTTTATTGCCAGGAGCTCACAAGGTGTACTGTGAAAGAGCATAGAGAAATCACTTCATCATTTGAGCAGGGAGATGGGAAAGTAACTATTTTAAAATATAGTGGCTAAGGTGCCAGCCACATACACCAGAGATGGCGCGTTCGAATCCAGCAGGGGCCTGCCAAACAACAATGATAACTACAACCAAAAAATAGCCAGGCACTGTGGCAGACACCTGTAGTCCCAGCTACTTGGGAGACTGAGGCAAGAGAATCACTTAAGCCCAGGAATTGGAGGTTGCTGTGAGCTGTGATGTCACAGCACTCTACCTAGGGTGATAGCTTGAGGCTCTGTCTCAAAATAAATAAATAAGTAAATAAATAAATAAACAAATATAAAAATATGTCCGTGGTAACAGTCACCGTTTTGAAATGCAAGTAGGCCCAAAGCATTTCTTGGCAAGGGCTTGCTCCCAGGAGATATGAGTTTGCTGGTGTATTGACAGATATAAGAGAAAAGCAATTGGATGGCTCAAAATTCCTCTGTTGTTCTTTTCTCACACAGAAGAGAGAAAAGAGAATAAAATGCACTTTTGAAGGTCACACCCTAGGGATCCTGGCTCATTAAAACCATAAAGATTTACTGATTTATTTATTTTATTTATTTATTTTTGTGTGTGGTTTTTCTCCGGGGCTGGGTTTGAACTGCCACCTCCAGCATTTGGGGCCAGCACCCTACTTCTTTCAGGCACAGGCACTGCCTGAAATTCATTTTTAATTTTATTTATTTATATATTTCTTTGAGACAGTGTCTCACTCTGTTGTCTGGAGTGCAGTGCCATCATAGCTCACAGCAACTTCAAACTCCCCAGCTCAAGCAATTTATATGCCTCAGCATAAAACATAGATAGAGATTTTATCATCCTAAGATTACAGAATGCTTTTCCTCCCCAAATACCACACCATCAGTTCAATACTGCTACAGTGTAATAATTGTATATAATAAGAAAGTATAATTCATCCCAGGTATGCAAGGCTGGTCTGACATTCAAAAATCATTAATGTTACCCATCATATCAAAAGGCTAAAGAAAAAAAATTATATGATCATAACAATAGATGCAGAAAAAGCATTTGACAAAATCCAACACCGATTCTTGATAAAGAACATCTATAAATACCTACAGCTAGCACGATATTTAATGACAAGAAACTAGATGCTTTCTCCTTAAGATTGGTAACAGTTAAGCACATCTGCTCTTACTCCACTTGTCCAACATTGTATGGAAAGTTCTAGAAAACATATAAAGCAAGGAAAGAATAGATATCATGTACCAATAGAGGAAAAAAAAATGTCTTTACTTGCTGATGACACAATTGTATACAGAAAAATCTCCCCAAAACTGCAAAAATCACTTGGAGCTAATAAACAAACATAGTGAGGTTACAAAATGAAAGGTTAATACATAAAAATTAATTGCTTTCCAGTATATAGACAGTGAATAAATGCAATTTGAAATTAAAAAGTATGCTATTAAGTAAGAAAATATGAATACATGAATATAAATCTTGGAAAATATTTACGTATCCGTGCAAGGAAAACTAAAACTCTGATGAAAGAAATCCAAGAATATCTAAATAAATGGAGAGAGATTCCATGTTTGTGTAAAGGAATACTCATTGTTGTTGGGATATCAATTCTTCTCAATTTGATCTATAGATTCAACTCAGTTCTAATAATAATCCAACCATGGATACTGGCCAACTGATTCTAAAAGGTGCTGAAACCACTAGGCAGCCACACATACAAAAATGAAGCTAGACATGACCCTTACATCCTTCTTGAATTTTTAAACACTAAAAGTATAATCCATGAAATAAAAAATCTGTGTGGGACTTTCTTATAATTAAAAATTTCAGCACTGAGAAAGACACTGTTAAGAAAGTGAGTTGAGGCTCAGCACGGAGGCTGGTGGGTTCGAATCCAGCCCCGGCCAGCTAATGAGAACTGCAACAAAAAATAGCCGGGTGTTTTGGCAGGCACCTGTAGTCCCAGTTACTTGGGAAGCTCATGCAAGAGAATTGCTTAAGCCCAAGAATTTGAGGTTGCCGTGACTATGACGCCATGGCACTCTACCAAGGGTGACATAGTGAGACTCTGTCTCAAAAAAAAAAAAAAAGTGAAATGACATGTCACAGACTAATAGAAATTATTTATAAAATACATACTTGATTAATGGACTTGATAACCAAAATGTGTAATATATAAGGATATATATTATATACATATATGTAATGAATGTCATATATATTTATAAAAATATAGGCAAAATATAAAATTAAAACACAGTATATATTTTCAATATCAAAATTCAACAATAAGGAAACAAACAACCCAATTTAAAAAATGGGAAAAAGATATGAAGAGATACTTCACCAAACAAGATATGCAAATGAAAAATAAGCATATGAAAATGTTTAACATCCTATGTTACTAATGAGTTGCAAATTAAAATCACATTAAAATACCATTACATATCTGTTAGAATGGCTTAAATCCCAAAACTTAAAATACTAAATTATGACAACGATATGGGGCAAACAGAAACTTTCATACATTGCTGGTGGGACTGTTGCCATGTTGGAAGACAGTTTGGTTATTTCCTACAAATCTAAACCAAATCTAACCACATAATCCTGAAATCACACTCTTATGTTTAGCTAAATGAGATAAAAATATGCCCACACAAAAGCCTGCACACAAATGTCTATGGTAGATGTATTCATAATTCCAAACTCTGAAAGTGACAATGTATATTTCATAGCTGAATGGGTAAGGGAGCTCTGGTACATCCATACGAGAGAATATTATTCAGTGCTGTAAAGAAATGAGGTATGGGGCAGGCACCGTTGCTCACACCTGTAATCCTACCACTCTTCGGATCCCTTGAGCTCAGGATTTCACTACTAGCGTGAGCAAGAGGAAGACACCATTTCTACTCAAACTAGAAAACAATTAGCTGAGCATCATGGTGGGTGTCTGTAGTCCCAGGTACTCAGAGGCTGAGGCAAGAGAATTGCTTGATCATAGGAGTTTGAGTTTGAGGTTATTGTGAGCTAGGCTAACACCATGGCTCATTAGCCTGGGCAGGAGAGTGAAATTCTGTCTGAAGAAAAAAAAAAGTGCATATGTGGGGCTGGGGGTGGGGGGCTGGGGTGGTGGCAGCTTTCAAGCCCTGAAAAGACATGAAGGAATGTATACAGGGCAGGGAGGAGTATGGTGCAGTCAAGGAGGTGAAGCAGAGATTTTTTTCTTCTCTCTTCTCCTCTTCCTCTCTCTTCTCTCTCTCTTTTCTCTTCTCCTCTCTACTCTCCTCCTCTCCTCTTCTTTTCCTTTACAAAAGATAACACCAACACAGGCCTTATCCCCTCTGAGTTTCAGGAAAAGGAGCTTCTAAGCCCTGTTGTGCCTACCCAGAGACCAAGAAGGCTGATGATGGTGTACATGAGAGCCCTTGGGATTAAGATACGAAATGGAACTCTGCTCTGTGAATACATAATTCCTGAAGAATGAAGAAGATTAAATAATTTGGGGAGTGCTTTGATGAACTTTGATTTTTGGAAGAAGTATTTATAATTTATTGAAAAAAGGAAAATAAGAAGAAGAGAATTTTTAGAGTGGTAAACTGTTCTACATAAAAATTTAATGGAGGATAAGACCAACATCACTGTACAACACAAAGAGTGAATTCTATGTTAATTACAGGCTGAGATTAATAATTATATATCCAAATTGGTTCATCAATTATAACAAATGGGCCCCCACTACGGAAAGATATTATTAATGGGGTAAGCGTGTGCGGGGTTGGAGCAGAGAGCAGGAAGTATATTGGAATTCTTGGTACTATCTGCTAAATTTGGAAACCTAGAACTGTTTTAATTAAAGGCTATTCATTAAAATAAATAAAAATAAAACAGTTAAAGAAATAAATTCACTTAGCTAGGTATTGAAGGGACTCTTAGACTGTTAGGTTTGCCTTTTATTGCTAACAATAACTTTCAAAAAACTAAAAATGGTAATTTGGTATATGCAAATCTTAACATCTTTTATCCAAAGCCACAGTAGATGATTTATAAATGATTCTAAAAATATTCTAGAATTGCAGTTTAAGGAACTAAATTCAAACAAACAGGGTAAAAGGACCTACTCTGTGTGTGTGTGTGTGTGTGTGTGTGTGTGTGTGTTCGGATGGCTCACACTTTCACACTCACATGCTGCCCTTTTTCCTCGAATGGTCTTTAGATCCTCCTCTGTCTCAGTGTTACAATCCGTTATACTTAGGGACATGGAGGGAGTGTAATAAGATGATATTAGATGAATCAGAAAAGTGACAAGACTCTAAGGCACCTAAAAAGTGTACTGAATTGAAAAATAACATACAGAACTCGAGAAAGTGCACTACTGAAAAAAATATCAGCTGTGGAAAACCAGTAACTGAGTTGTCAAAAATCTCCGTATTTAAACTGATCAGGTGGGCCAATCCAACCTGTCTTACTAGACAAAAGATGCATTCATTTTATAATTTGTTAGCTTCTGGTAAGGCAAGAAATTATTAGAATGAACTGTTAATGTAGACACTTAGGAAGTCTTTCCTGGTAAGAAAATTAAAATAGCCATGATTCAGTGAAGGTAGCTATTTGTAAATTTCGAGTGAGTTCTTTATTTAGAGACCTCTGTCCTTAGAAAATAAATACAAGAATATCATCAATATGAAGACCAGGAAATATGTGGAGTTACAGCAAAAGTAAAACATAATTCTTACTATTCTAAAAAGAAGTAAGTTATTTCTTTCATTAAAATAGTTAAGATGTTGCAATTAACATAGTATTATGGGTAGGTTGTTGCTTTTTCTGTTGTCAGAAATTTTAATTTTTCTATGTAAATAGAAAGGGGCAAAGGTCTTTTTACATAGACACTGAATTTCTATGTACAAAGACTTTTGCCCCTTGAAAAACAGCAATTTATAAAGATTTAGATGGCAAAAATGTAAACACATAAACTTGGGAGAGTGTAAATGGAATTATAATTAACAGAAACATATTTACAATGTTCTTATTATTTAATTCTTTGTAGTAATTTCCATTAGTATAATTTCCATTTTCTAATCATAATACTATTCCAGAAAATTCTAAGACCAGATTCCTTCTGGCTCTCAATTCAACCATCATCTTGATCCCTAGTGTTTTTAAAACCCAAATCTCTTCCCTGGTTAGAAGGTCATTAAGATGACCTTTCCAAGGTATGGTATGTACCTGAATTATAAGTGATAGAACAAAGATCTACATTTTTCCCCTAATTTATAAATCAATTAGTAGAATATTCTATCTAAGGATGGAGCTGAACTAATGGCATTTGCTCTCAGTTCCTATTCAAACTTTTCAGAAAGAATAGCTTCATAAAATTATGGTGTTTGACCAAAAATGCAGACAACATTTCATATACCTTTCATCTCTTTTTGTGCACTTTTGTAGCCCCTTGATTTTATTTAAATTATAGCGGTTCCATCTTCAAACCCAAGTAATATATATCTGTTAAAGTAAGAGACTAAGAAAGCTGACACCAGATGCAGGTGCTTGAAGATGGGGTGCAGGTGTTAAAGTAAACAACTCTTAACAAAAGACAGTGATAACTGCAGGCAAGAACGGGCGTTGACTGGCTTGTCAGCCATCTTGACACTTACATGAACTTTGGCTAATTATAATATCTTCATCTTGTGGTTTTAAAATTTCTCCAGCCTTGAAATCACCATCATAATTTTGAGACAACCACATAAAGTATGAAAATAGGAGGCAACACAATTCTTAGAATTATTTCCTAAATTCCCAATAAAAGCCAACCTTTTGGCCTTGAATATTCTTTCTCTCAATTAGTAAGACTAGGAAAGATCTAAAACCACTGCCTTTCTCCTAGCACAGCTGCCCTTTTCATCCTGGCCAGGCTCCTCCCTGAGGGGATACTTTTGCATGCAATAAAGCTTTCACCCGTTTGGTTTGCATGGTGTGTCCTGAAATTCTTCTCCAAGAGGAACACCAAGAACTTGAAAAACTGTATACTTGGAGTCTGATAAGATATTCATTTTCCTAAATAGATGTTCTATAAATATTTATTAATGGGATGGATACATTCTCAAGAATCTGATTCCAAGAAATATTCAGAGATCCTTTTTTCTATAGAAGGAGCTGTGATAGATAAAAGTGTCAAGCTCAGAATACCAATGTTTATCAATCTCACATTTAATGAAGAGAAAAGGGAGACACATATAGAAACAAGACCAAAAAAAGTTTGCTGCCATATTTTCATAGAAAAGGTTCTGAGAAGAAAATACGCATTGCTAAATGGCAATAGTCTAAATAGATCACTCTGCCTATGTTAGCTGATTTAATGTTTAAAACTCCTTACATTACACCTCTGCAGTCTCATCTATGCTCACCCTTCACTTTATTCACTTCGCTTATTAATTTGTGAAAAATATTTACCAAATGTCTTTTAAGTGTCAGACATTATTTTTATTCTGAACACCAACAACACAGTTGGTGAATAACACGGCAAGATTTCCATTCCCATGAACTGATCGTCTAGTGTGAGCAGGAGAAGAGGGAGGAACTGGACAGTATGAAATGAGGAGTAAAACTAGGAAATATGTAAATGAATTGGTGGAAATAATCGCAAATAATGATTCAAAATCGAATAGGGCAACAGGGCAGAACATTGCTTTGAGGGCTTTTCTAGTTTGTGTGTTTAGAGGTTGCTTTCCTACTGAGGTATAATTTGAACAGTGGTCCCAAACAAAAGAGGAGGGTATGAAGAGAGGGGGTTTGGGTGAATCCAGGCAGCAAGAACAGCCAGTTTGGTGGGATAGACTGAAAGACGTATTCTTGTCTGAAAGCAAAAGAGGACGAATGTGATGGTGGGGGAAGCAGACTAGAGCTCTACTATGAAGCTTCCTTTTAAATTAGTAGTAATTATTAGCAGTTACTTTCTAAATTTTAATCTTTGATTAGACCTTCTGAAAACTCCAAAAGCAAAACCCATTTCTGTAAGCAAACAGAAAGACCATAATGACAGCATATTTTAATCTGAGGGGCACAGAGATAAACATGAAAACTGAAGTGTAGCTCAACAGAGACCTCGTGATTATAAAGGATTTTAACACCAAACTTATTAATTCAAATAAACAGATAGGGGTTTTGATTCAATCAAGATGGATTTTCGAGTGTATAAAAAATATCTGTAGCAGAATGGTCTGTTGTAGAATTTTGAGTATCGCACTACATAATACAGATTCTCATCTACTTTGGGAGATTGAAACGTCCTTTTTGAAAATTTCCTTTTTAAAATTAGAATGATATAGGGCGGCTCTTATGGCTCATCAAGTAGGGCGCCAGCCTCATATACCGAAGGTGGCTGGTTCAAAACCGGCCTTGGCCGAACCGCAAAACAGAAAAATAGCCGGATGTTGTGGTGGGCACCTGTAGTCCCAGCTACTCGGGAGGCTGAGGCAAGAGAATCACCTAAGCCCAGGAGTTGGAGGTTGCTGTGAGCTGTGAGATGCCACAGCACTCTACCGAGGGCGATAAAGTGAGACTCTGCCTCTACAAAAAAATACATAAATAAAATTAGAATGATATAAATTTTCCATAGCTAAGTCTCTTAAGATATAGAAGACTTAATAAATTCAGTAAGATATCAGATATATAAAGAGAGAATATTATGTATAATGTTTTATTTTATTTTATTTTTTTAAGATAGAGTCTCACTTTCTTGCTCTCAGTAGTGTGCTATGGCATCACAGCTCACAGAACCTCAAACTCTTGGACTCAAGCAATTCTCTTGCCTCAGCCTCCCAAGCAGTTGGGACTACAGGTACCCACCACAACACCCTGCTACTTTTAGAGATGAGGTCTCACTCTGGTTCAGGCTAGTCTCGAACTCATGAGCTCAGGCAATCCACCCGCCTCGGTCTACCAGAGGGTTAGGATTACAGTTGTGAGCCACCATGCCCGGCTCTATATAAAAATGTTATATTGAAAGCTATATGGGTAAATTCTTCAGAAGTTTGAAACTGCAAAACTCATTTGAAATTGTTATAATTTCAAATTTCAGTTTTAAAATTTTGTTGGTTAAATTTTTTCAGGGGCATATGAAAAGATTATGTGTGAAGCTGTATAAAAAAAGTTATATATTGTATATGATTTGGATATATTAAAATAGTTTTTATACCAGCCTGTTTTAAAATAACTATGCAATGATTATATCTTTTTAGTTAAGTTAAAGGAAAGAAGTTTTTTTCTTCATTGAGAAAGAACATAACAAATTAAGATTTGTTTAAAGTATTTACTAAGTGTAACTCCAAATACTCTAGTAATAGAAATTCTTTCATTCAAAAACAAACAAACAAGAACAAACATACACACACAAACACATGCAAAAGTACTCAATGGACAGACTCCCTGTTCTCAGTCTGGCGTTCCATCATCTGTAAACTAGATAAATTGAGAAGAAAAATTTTTGTATATAGAAGATGCTATTTATATTTTAAATCTTCTCTTCAAATTCTTCAAGGTACAATTTCTTTTTAGAGCTAGAACATAAGGAAAATGTGTGTTAAGAACAAATTAGAAAGAATGGGAACAATTAAAATCCAATGAGCAAGCATTGAATCACAGGCTGTAATGTTTCTAACTAAACACCAACTTTCAGTTCAGCTGTAGGCACCACGTCAGCACTACTAATGCGATATCCATTGAAACTCTCCTTTTCTGAAAACCAGTGGATTTCTTTCACATTGCCTTCCAATAAACACAGGTTTGACTGTAATTCTTCTCAAAGCCTTCAGTCACCACCTACAATTAACTTCCATGGTACATTATTACAGTCAAATAGAATAACTGGACAGAGTTCCAAATCCATGATTATTTTATTACTGCTATTTAGACATTTGCAACCTAAGCTTGCAGGGAGGGTAATCTAATCATGCTTTTTAAGTTCCTGCTACAGGGTTACTGTTGAAGAAAAAGGCTGGACATTTCCTGAGACCGAATAAGCAGCAACTTGCAATTTCCTAAACCCTGTTTGCTTTCCCTCAGCATGACATTACTATTTAGGTAGAAAACAATAGAGAAAGATCAACCTTATCAATTGTCCTTGAACAAAACGATTACTCTAAATATTTCATTTAGCTATAAGCTGTGTTTACAGGTCATGTCCATGTGAAAAACCTTCTTCCTCCATTTCAATTTGATTAATTCAGTAAACATGTATCGGACACTTATGTTCCACTTATAATATTACAATCACTAACCAAACCATACTTTCAGTGAATAATCCAAATACAAAATATTGGCTAAGTTGTTTCATTTAGCTTTGCAATGCTTTCTTGTACATAAAATCGGCACTTTGAAACCTGAGCTCAAGTCGAATTACTTAATAGCTACAACTGATTCCTTGAAAGACTATCTGGACAAGATTCCAAATCTGTGTTATGGAACAGTTTAATATATGAGAAACTCTTCATAGTAATTGTAAATCACTTTAATTAAATCTTATAAGCATAGGAGTTTTCAAGGCTATTAAAACTTGAAGTATTAAAGGCCAAACTCTTTCTATATTTCAGATAAAATATTAAACCCTTCTTGGCCTCAATTTTAAGAACGCAAAATGACAGCGTTCTTCACAAGAAAAATAAAGACATGTTAATTTATTAGTTTAATTTCTGCTAGTGGAGCCATGGCATGTGTAACAAGAATATTTTAAGAAAAGAACAGTAATATGAAATACAAATTGAGATGAGTGGAATCTAAGGATTTTGTATAAATTGAGGATGATTGGATTTCTATTTATAAAAAAATTGACACTCTCTATTAAAATGTTAATGCCTTGTCCAAGCAAAGTCATGATAATTTTTCTAATTATTCTTGTCTAATTTAGTAAATTTTTTCAATATAATGTTATGATCACTTTAAAATTATTGATTTGTTCACATGTTAATGTATTAATCTTAATTTATTTAAAAATTTTAAAAAACTGATGATATTCTAAATGTCCATCAATAATTGAATTAATTAAAAGTGATACTCAGTAGGATATAATATAAACATAAAAATTAAGAAAGCATAATTATATACCAACATAGCTTAATCTATTAGGTATAATTCTGAGCAAAATAAACCAGACAATTTCTATGGTTCTTTTTATATAATAAAATTCAGAGCTAGACATGCTTAATCTATAATTTTACAAATCAAGATTGTCCTTGTTTTTGAAAGTGGGTAATAATGAAAGGAGTATTAAAGAGAGTTTGAAAGGTTCTAGAACTGTTCTTTATCTGGATCTGAGACCTGGTTATATTTGTTCACTTGTGAAGTTCATCACATCTTATTAGTGCCCCTTTCTGTTTGTTGAAATTAAATTTAATGTATATAATATTTTACTTTTGAATAAACTGCATCCCTTACTATTTCTCTTATATAGGAACCACCAGTTTTCTCAGTATAAACAGCCAACCTTTTGAAGAATGAAATATTATTAGATTATTTAAATTTTGACACTTCATTTGATAAACTCATCTCAATAATACCACTGTTTGATAGTAGTAACAATATAAAATAAGATGCATTTTTCAATAAGCTTGGTTTTCATTAGAGTTTCAATGTTGCTCAGATCTAGTTGTGAGAATGTCTGGTTAAACTTCAGAGAGAAGAGTCGAGGTAAGAAAGACAATAAGAAAAATTTGAGATCTAGTTTTGGTATGTGAGGAGAAAACAAGATTTCTATCCTTTCCCTCCAAACTTACTTTTATGTTTATTATCATAAAAGGAGATTTACATCAACAATACTTTTACTAAAGTAAAATTAGTATGTTGAATTTTTCTCATCACTTGTGCATGACCAGAAGTTTATATCATCTCTCTATCAAGTAACCCCCAATCATACTGACATATCTTCAAATCTTTAGGAACATTAAATCAGATAAATAAAAAATGATTGGTCACATCAATAACAGTATTTAATAATATGTAAAAATAGGTAAAATAGATTATTTGCTTCTATAGAACATGTTATCATATTATTACAAATGGTTAGAAATAACTGTCAGAATTGAAGGCTGATTCTTTATGAGCAGAGAAATCAAATTGTTTTCCTCTTTAAAATGGAAAGAAATATGTTTCCCAGAAGATAGGTGAATCAGACAATAATATTGTGCTTTAAATTTGTATTGTTTTCAAATGAGTATAAATTCTTCTCTATTTACATTTGATCATATACTAAATCATTATCACACTTCACTGGAAATAAAATTCCAGTAAACCTCAGGTACACAATTACCATCATCCTTTAATCGCAGGAAAGAATGGACTAATAAAATTACCTGGTTCTTGTTTTTGAGGTTTACATGGATCAGTTAATTTATCTCATGTGGTTATGAATTTTACATCCATTATATAAAATTATGGTTGTATGAATATGCAGGAAAATAATTATCACATTTTGCACATATATAGACAGTCACACATTTTAGAGGAATACAAATGTGAAGATTGGTGCTGAAATATATACGTCAAAATGGACATGTACATTCTTTGACCCACATATAAAATCTCTCACCATGCATAACGCACATAACTCTTTCTTAACAGCCTTATTTTACGTACCATAAAATCATGCAATTCAAGTTTGAAGTTCAGCGTTTTTTAGTACATTCACAGAGTTGCAAAAACATCAAAACAATCTTATTTGAGAATATTTTAATCACCTCAAAGCAAACCCCTGCCCATACAGATAGTTATGCCCCCCATGCCTATTCCCTCCACACCTCAGTCACTGTAGACCTAGTCCCTATAGATTCGCCTACTCTGAACACTTCATATAAATGAAATAAGAGGGCACATTACCATTTGTAACTAGTTTCTTTACCTTAGAATGATGTTTCCAGATTCATCCAATTTGTAACATGCGTCAGCATTAATTCTTATTAATAAATGATCTATTCTTTGGTGAAATGTCTGTCCAGATAATTTGCCCATTTTTAAAACGGGAGTCTTTGAATTGAATTGTAAGAATTCTTTATATATTCTGTATAGTAAATTCTTATAAGATAAATCACAGGCAAATACTTTATCTTACTCTATGAGTTTTCTTTGTACCCTTCTAATGGTGTTTTGGATTTGGAAAATTTTTAATTTGATGACGTCCAGCTTATCTATTTATTTTGGTGTTATGGCTAAGAAAATCATTGCCTGATGGAAGATTGTGATGGTTTAGTTCCATATTTTCCTGCAAGAAATGTTTAGTTTTGGCTCTTATGTTTAGGTTTATGGTAATTTTGAATAACATTTTGCATATTTTATGAGATAGGGACTCAAGTGTATTCTTTGCACTGTGGTTATCCACTTATCCCAACATCATTTGTTGAAAGACTATTCTTTCCCCTATGACTTATATTGGAATCCTTTACTACAATCATTTGATCATAAGTGTGTGGATTCTTTTCCAGACTCACAATTCTACAGCATAGATCTATTTGCCTGTATGCCAATGGCACTCTGTCTTGATTACTGAATCTTTGTGAAGAGTTTTGTAATTTCAAAGTGTTGAGTCCTCAAACTTTCTTCTTCTTTTTCAAGACAGTTTTAGCTATTCTGGGCCTCTTATAATTCTCTATGACTTTTTTTGGATAAATTTCCAACTTCTGAAAAGACATAAACCATATATAATTTGATAGAGATTGTATTTAATGTATAGATCAACCAGGATAATATGGCCATTTTAATAATGTTAAATCTACAAATTTGTGAGCATTAGACATCTTTCCCTTTATTTAAATCATTATTTTCTTTCAACATTTTTAGTTTTTATAATATAAGGTTTTATCTTTTTTGTAGAAATACAGTTGATTTTTGTACATTGATAGTATATTCTGCCACATTTCTCAATTTCTTTATTAGTTCCTGCAAATTTTGCACTCAGCTTTGTCAGGCACTGAGTAAGTTTTATTGAAATACCCAAGGGATTCAAATTGCAAACTGGGAAACTTGTTGGACTGCCACTGCCAACTTTGAACCCAACATCTAGAAATTTTCACTAACTTCTCTCTGGACTAGGAATCTGGGTTGTATAATTATTAATTTTTCTTTTTCTTTAATTTTCATAGAAATTTTTCTTATTAAATGCTTTACTACTTGTACCATCCAGCAACTATCCTTCACTATCAGCTCTTAACAGATGATTCAGCTGGTTGTTCATGAGCCAAAGAAATAAATTCATATTGGGGCAGCACTTGTGGCTCAGTGAGTAGGGTGCCAGCCCCCTATACCAAGGGTGGCGGGTTTGAACTTGGACTCGGCCAAACAGCAACAAAAAAATAGCCGGGCATTGTGACAGATGCCTATGGTCCCAGTTACTCTAGAGGCTGAGGCAAGAGAATCGCTTAAGCCCAAGAGCAGGAGGTTGCTGTGAGCTGTGATGTCACAGCACTCTAGCAAGGGTAACAAAGTGAGACTCTGTCTCTAAAAAAAAAAAAAAAAAGAAAGAAATGCATCCATACTGTTCAAAGGGAATAAAAACATCCTTAACCAGTGGAAAGGCTAACAAAAAGTTTCTCTGTGACCCAATTTTAGCCATGCTCTTCTGAATCCTCTCCCCACTAGGCGTCAACGTTTGGATTTCTGTGTCCTTTGGGTTCCCCAATTTCAGCAAGAATCTTGTCAGACAAGTCAATTTTGCCAGAATACCCCACCGTGGATAAATGATCAATCACTCTCAATATCTAATTAAATTTCTCCTCCTCCACCGTGTCTCGGGTGATGTCTGATTACCCTCATCTGCCTTAAGCATGAATCTTCTTAGGTTGGGTTATACAAAATCCTCTCTTTTTTCCTGATGTTTTTTTCTTAGTAGTTTTCCATCTGCTGACATCCTTGGTTATAAAGTCCCACTTTTCCTTGTTGCATTTGTAGTTGAGCCGAGCCTCTCTTCCTTCCTGAAATTTCCGCAGCAGTAGTCCTTATCTGTTTTAATAGTTCTTCCGAATGAGGTCTGCCTGTCCTACCGTTCTTAAACAAGGGTTTTAAGGTTTAAGAAGTATGCATTTTCACAGATGACAGTAGGCGCAGAAGGAAAAGAGTTTAGTGGATGGAAACCGTTAAAGTAAGACTTGGTTACTGAATGCAAGGACTAAAGTTACAGAAAGAAACAAAATCTTCTGTCTCAAGTCAGATGAAAGAACAGGGGTAGGGAAGACAGAGTTATGTAATTTTCAATAGGACTTCTTAGAGAAAAAGATATATGAACATTTAAATCATAAATATCCCTCTTTAAATAGATCTGCCTCTACATTTGAAAACAGAACAAAAATGAATCTATGTTCTAGCAAAGAAGAACTTCAACATTTTGGCTAATGTTCAGGCTTATCCAAGTATTTTTTTGTTGTCACAAAAATCAATATTGTAATTAGTTGTTTATCATATTCTGCCTTTCCTAGTAGCCAGGAAATCCTGGAAATCTTCCCAATAACCCTAATGCCTAGGACAATGTAAATGCTGAATTAATGAAGAAAGTGTCTAAGAATAGGTCATTCTCTAATTCCCTTACCAAATGAGAGATGTAAAAAAAATATTTTGGACCCATGCTTTGGGTCCTGACATTTACCCAGAACAGTGTAGCAGCCAGAGAAAAGAAATCTTTCTATTCCTTCAACTCCCAGTGTAGACTTCAAAATAACCCCCTGAGATAATTGAGAAGCTTGTCTATTGCTTTGTGCCCGTCTCTCTCATTTAATCTCTGTTCTATCACTTCAGACAGAAGTGACTATAAAATTTATAAAATTAAACATAGATTTCATAGCCACTAACAATTTTAAATATTTTTGCCATAAGACCTCTCCCCTGAAGTGTAAATATGACCTAAATATTACACAGATTTGAAATATTTTCTTATATTTGATAATACACTCTTATTAATCATAAGTAATAATTATTCTGATCCTTTCAAATTTATTCATAAGTCATGAATTGGTCCTTCAGCATACCCACCCCATGGCAGTTCTATGAATGGCAACCTTGTCCTTGTATTTAAAAACGTAATTCATTTCTGGGGCTTTTACCTAAAGTCAGTTTAGTAAAAATCACATATATTATTGCATACAAGAAAAGAAAGAGATGATGGAACTTACATTTCCAGTGAATTGAATTGCACAGCCTTCATACTGTACAAGGTAATAGGACATACACACACACACACACACACACATATGTATACATAAGGTATACAATATTTACCTTTATAAACATGTTTCTTAATGAAATGAAAGTTCACTCTATAATTTAAAACCTATCTTGTCAAATTTTAGACTTAACCCATGTCCAATGAAAAGATTCTGAGTTTTCAAAAATTAACTGCCTCCATTTCTTTTATTGTAGTCATTCAACATGAGCATCATCTTGCAGCCAAGAAGTCTTGGTAGAGCCTAATTTAAATACTGGTTTCATCACAGGGTACATTTCTAAACTCTTATACAAGATGGTACATTTAGTAACTTACTTGTTTTTTACTGTGGCCTGATATTCTGACAAATTCAAGACATTGTCAGGTAAAGTCTGATGTGTACCTTCTGGAATTGTGTGTATCACCCTTAAGTTATCTGGGATCAGCTTGACTGCACTGAAACTTCCTATTTAAAATATACTCTTTGGTTGACAGAGTAATACTTGGAAATTTAAAACCTAGGGCCGCCCGTACTTTTCCAAAATTTTATTTCAAGGAAGTACCAATAGAGAAAATTATTTCCTTGTGGGCCATTTCTCAAGGGAGAATTGTTGAAATAAGAGGCAATACCTGGCCAGAATAATTATCATTCAATGACAGCCCGAGGGACAATTCTAGAGGGAATTTCACTCTCATTTCTAACCAGTTAGTAATCAAACTTTTATTGCTTATCTACATTTCTTTTGTTCATCAAACATGTATTCCACTCCTATGATTTTTAAAGCTGTCTAGTAACTGAATGATACACAGATATTTCAGAGATGATTCCTGACACCCCCTCTTTGTTCTCTTCAAAAAATTTTAATAAAGCTAATTTTTTTCTGACACTAAAAGGAAAATTTAATTTTATGTTTTAAAATGAATAAAGTAGTAATACCATCGTCCAAATTCAGTTTTCTAAAAAATACTCTCATAAAATACACGATACAAAATTTACCTTCTCGACCATTTTTAAGTAGTCTGTCTCTCAGTAGTGTTATGTACATTCACATTACTGCACTTCCAGTCCCAAAATCACCTTTCGCCTTTTAAAACCAAAGCTCTCTACTTATTAAATAAAAACTCACATTTTCCCCATGCCTCTCGTAACTTCCCTTATACTTTCTATAAACTTAACTAATGTAGCTTCTTAATATAATTAGAATCACACAGTTTGTGTCTTGTGACTAGCTTATTTTCTTAACACAATGTCCTCAAGTTGCATCCTTGTTTCAGGTCAAATGTAATTTCTGTTGGTATTTTATTTTACTCCATTTCAGTCATATTATTTACATTTTTATATAAATACTTTACTACCTGCTTCATTCACTAAACCTAAAAAGTGTTTGTTTTTTTTTAAAAAAAATTGGGGGAGTATAATTTTCTATGACTGTGTATATACATTTATCCCACTAAATATGGTATTTCTTCCCTAACAATTTTTCTTTTTCCTCTTATGTATTTTGAATCTATCTGTGTGTACGAGTATTAATTGGGGAGATCAATTTGCGTGTTTTTTGCATAAATATCTTGAAAGCATATGTTTCTCTATTAGCTCATTACTTTATTCAAAGGTTACTTGTGAGCATATTGCACATATTAGCTACTTACGTGTTGTATAGTACAATGCTAGGAAATGATAGAAAACATCTCCCTCCTGTTCTCATTGGGTTACAGTCTTATGGGGGAGACATATACCGAATAACTATTTGAATAAGTCTAAAAGTACCATATGGCCAGGCCAGAGGTAATGATAAATACTTACTGCATGTCTCAGTAGAATTATAGAAAACACCAAGGCCAGAGAAACCTTCCTGTTTGGAGTGAGACATAAGTTGATATTTAAATAATGGGTAAAGGAGAGTTAGGTGGAGGAGAGAAGGCATGTTACCCCAGGCAGAAGGGATGCACTTTTAATGAGAAGTAGGTAAGTAAAAGGAGCTGAAAATAGGTTGGCAGGTCAAGAGAGCAGTGCATGGTACAAATAGGAGGATTGGAGATGTAGGAGGGCCCGAGGGCACTGTAGGCTTTGCTGTGGCTTTTGAGCCATGGAAAGCCCAGAGAGGTTCTAGTAACACATAAAGGGGTCAGATTCCAAATTGTAGTGTGAGGAGCTCACAGTATTTAAAGAACAGAGAAAAGATTGGAGAGCAGCCAGAGTGAATACAGAAAGTTTAGTTTGAAAGCTATTCTTGTGATCCAGATGACAGAGAATGGACATCTCTGTTGATAAAAATGAAGAAAATTAGACAGGAAGTAAGAAACAATTACACTTATTAGTAGATTGGAACTGGATTTTGAGGGGGAAGAGGGTAGCAAAGATGACTCTTTGAATTATGAGTGGAACAACTTAATGGATGGTGGTGCTATAGGTAAGAAATACTAGGATTAGGTGTAATCCCAATTTCCATCTTTAAGAAGACCATGCGATTACTTTGGGGAGGGTTTGAGGAAGTTCTTTAACGTCTATGATTTCAATCACTGCTATAAAATCCCACTACAAGGCCAAAGTCCATCAGAGCCAATAGTACAGTGTAAGGAGGAGGATTTGAGGTTTGGTATGAGACCTGTTAAGTTTCAGCTGTCTTTAACACAGCCAACAGAGATGGCCGAGTACACCATCTGTGAAGGCGGCTCTGAGGGCCTGAAGCTCAGTCACGTGGTGTTATCTTAAAATTATTTTTTTCTTATAGTTTCCTAACTGCTATTGTTTTTCTGTTTGAGCTATTTGGCTTATGTTATCATTTACAGCATTTTAGAGCAGCGGTTAGCAAACTTATTCTTAAGTGGCCAAATAGTAAATATTTTAGGCTTTTGGACATGTGATCTCTGTGCAATCACTCAACTCTGTCTTTACAGCACCAAAACTAGACATAGGCAGTATGTAAATGTATTCCAGTAAAGTTTTATTACAAAAACAGGTGAGTATAGTTTGTTGACCCCCTACTGAGAGAGGTTATCACACCTTACATCTTTTGAGACACCTAAGTTCACGCTGGCATTTCTGTTTATTGGCTCTGTGGTTCTCAAATACTGATTTTTGCCTCAACACTTTCACCATATTATTAGAAATGCAATGTTTAGCCTATAAAGACTTACTGAAACAAAAACTTTGGGGAGGAGCGCACAGCAGTTTGTGTATCAAGCCCTCCAGGTGATTCCAATGCATACTAAAATCCAGGAACCATTATAGTAAAGCAGAAGTTCTCAACCTTAGCTACACATTACAACTATCTGAAAAGTTTAAAAAAATGATGTTCCTATGCAGTTGTTCACTATTCGGAACAATTAAGTCAGTGTCTGGTTATTGAGGCTATCCAATGTTATGATTTTTAGGATGTTCTCAGGCCCCTCCAATATGCTGCCAGCGTTTATGAGCCATTGATTTTGTAGGAATATTCTATACTAAGTTTGAAAGTGATCATTTTCTCCTGAAATTTAAGTTAATTTCAATAACAATGTACCTAAACAAGTAATATCAGGGAGATGAGGTTTAAGTTGAAATAGAACTTTCCTGTTTAGAAAATCATGAGTGAAATTCATGTTATAGGAATTGGTTTTGTCTACATAGATTATTGATGAGTTGAAACTAAGCTATGGATCATCTTAAAGTTTTGCTTTGTTTTATATTTTTTAAAAGAAAAATGTATAAATCCCTTTAAATTTTGTAGAAGAGACCTTTAAAGGAAATTGTTCTCAAGATATTTTTAATTTATTGTAAGGTGTTTTTTTTTTTTTTCAAACTTCACTACAAAATCATGCACATACATGTATGGATATTGTCATAGAGTTTGACTTTTACAAAATGATATTAAGACTTACATAATTCAACTATACAGCCCTAGCATTCAAATTTACTCATCTTGTTAATAAGGATCTAGCATTCATTCTGCTTAAATTGGTTGCTTGAGGAAAAAATATGAAAAATCTCAATGATAGTTATCTTGCTTCCTTGAATTCATGAAATAAAAACTTCTCAGCATATTTAAAATAATAAAATACTGAAAGGCACATCCTGTAGAGATCCAGTCATTTCACCCATTGGAAAATAAAAAATTCTAATTTCTCTTCTTTATTTGAATATTAAAAATATTATATGAGTTTCACTATAAGTCATGTTATCCAGAGCATATTAGAGACATTTGTTTTATTCCATAAAGTAGTTAAGGACTTTAATTAAAAATCCTATTGATTTTTGTAGGAAAAGGATTTCAGAGCTAAAGCAGTTTCCATGTCAAACTGGCTTCAAGCGTTATTTGTTCCATCTGATGTTTCTACTGCAATTATCATGGTTTGTGTGATTCAGAATTTCCACATTGACAGATTCTACTCCATTTTAAGATTCATTCATCTCAGTGAAGTGTTAGAGATTCACAGAACACTACCGATGAAAAGTGAGAAATTCGTGAAGTATTAGAATCAAAGGGCAGCCACTTGCAGTACGTGGCAGGGATATGTTAGGAAACGGGTTAACAACACTCTTCAGATTAGTTGTACCATCTTTATCCAGACTAAGTGAATCATTAGACATATAAAAACAATGACACGTTGTCAAGATAAGGTTCTTATCAAAATTATTTGGATCTTCTGAACCCCAGGGCATAAAGAAAACAATATAAAATTGCCATTTTCATCAATTGTACTTCTGTTCCTTTCAGTATGACAAGTAAAAATATTCTTTGGGTTAATCCCTGGAGATTTACTTTTTGACAGTTTTTACCTGTATAATCTAAATGCTCACCTTTTTATTAATGGACTACACCTGCAAACATAGTTTCCATTTTTAGTGTTACCACCCATAACCGTGTTGAACAACTTCAAAAAGTGGGAAAAACATATTTAGAGCATGAGAGTGATGTCGTGTTAAAAAAAATACCCATGCAATACTTTTTGTCATCCATACTTATTGTACAAATTTATGATAGTCAATTTTTAAGCCAAGAAATAATTTGCAATGTCACATTATCTTATATTTACTATTAATTCAACTTGATACAATATCTATGGTTCTAAAAGTATCATGCACATCAAAATCACTGTCTCTTTCAGTAAGTCCAAGAAGTGACCAATAATTTGCACTTCTAACAGGTTCTAAGGTGATATTGATGCTGCTTGCGGACCCCTCTTTTAGAATCACCCATATACAGGGTGGGCATAAAGTGCAATTTTTAAATTACATGTAAACTTTGTGTCTACCCTGTGTATCAGCAATAAACAAGGAATAGACTATTTAGTTTTACTAAATAGAGAAAAATCAATCAAATATAGAACATAAATGTCTTAACACAATAATCAAGTAAATGAGGTGAAAGCTATATTAATTAGTTTGATGTAAGCACTCCTAATTGTATAAAAAAACAACACATTATATCCCACATATGCATAAATGTATTCATGATCTATGTGTATATGACTTAATAAAAAAAATTAAAAAACTGATTTAAATCTGTAGGTAATCTAGAATCATAAAACTTGGATTTTAGTTTTTGTCTCTGAGAGACTCGGTTAAAAAAAAAAACAGACAATAGCTTGATCATATATAAAGCTAAACATTTTAATCCACAACTTCTCTGGCAATTTGCTTGTAAAAACAAACCATATCTTCTGTAACAACCAGTGCAGGAGGTGAAACCACAACCTCTGTGGTAACTAGTCCAGACTGGTTACATCTTGGTCAATAAATGCTAGATTTTGTTTTTCTTATTTTCTTTTTGTTGCCCCAGGCTCCAATTCACCATCAATTAGAGAAAGCCAAACGTGCTCCCCATCCCTGTTTCATAAGACACCCCCTTCGTCCTCATGCGCACAACCTTTAATCAGGCAGCCCTGAAGCTTTCCTTTCATTATGCACCAGAAAGCTTCCCATTCTCCTGCCTGTTCTGAGTCTCTATTTTGATGGTGGCTGGTCCCTCAATAGAGCGAAGTCCTAATTCATTCCTGTGTCCTCCGTTTGCTGTCACTCGTGCAGTCGCTTTTCATTTCCGCAGCTCTGCCACTTGGTGTTCCGTCCTGGGTAACTTCATCAGCTTCTTTTTTTTTTTTTTTATAATTTTATTGAATCATAATTCTGTACATTGGTGCAATCATAGGGCACGATTCATATACATTCAGAAATGTTTTCATCGTACTGTTACAGATAGCCTTCATGGCATTTTCTTGATCACTATAT